>JANRMT010062807.1:10784542-10796900 GCA_026402145.1 Polypterus bichir lapradei
GATGATTTTCTACTCCAGACTGTGCGATATCTTCTTCTTCTTTCTTACTATATAAAAGCGGTCGGGATTGTCATTCCGTCCCGTGAGTGGAAAGCGTGGTGGTATTCCACTTATCACAGACTTACTACTTGCAGCTTGCGGTACGAAGCGACATGATGTGAGCAGAGTTCTGGTGCTCCCATCGTTCCCTTGCTTTTGTGCGCAATGCGCTGGAAAAATAGACAAAATTATGTCTCTGGAAATAATTAATGTTGATGGAGTACAAATGCCTCACCACATAGTAAATATCAAGGGGGTTCAAAAGGGCGACCTCAATATAGAAAAAAAGTTTAAATTTCATCACAAAAATAACAGAAACTGCGAGTATTAAAGTAATACCGCTCAAATGCAATAAAACCAAATTAATGAGTTTGTATAAAATATCAAATTGATCTACATATTGAATTGCCTTAAGAAGTGGTCAACTTAAAAGTCAGTCGCCTTAAAAGGTGGGTCAACCTAGTATATAGATAGACGCCGCATTCACGGTGTTGCCCAGTCGACATGATACGTCAGCGCGTCAGCCTTATTGCGAGTGGCAAAAGTGCCATTTAAACTAATACAGGTAGGCGTGGAAACCTGGTGTTCTGATGAAAAAACAATAACGTTTAAAAGAGTATTGTTTACATACAATAGATTTTGACGATTCGTTTAAATGTAATTATTTATATCCATTTATACACTAATAATGGCAATTACTAAATAATAATAATTAAAATTATTATTATTATTATTATTATTAAATAATTCCTCCCATTAAGTAACATTTCTTGGGCTGCCTGCTTCCATCTCCAAAACATTTCTAGACTTTGTCCTGTTCTTACCCAACACAGTACTAAAGTATTACTGTAATGCTATTCTATCTGGCATCCCACAAAAACGTATCCATCGCTTACAACTTCAAAATTCTGCTGCCAGGATAATAACCTGCTGTTCTAAATCCACTGAACATATCACACCTACTCTCTTTTAATTTCACTGTTAACTACAGAATACAATACACAATACCGCTCTGAACATTCAAAGCTCCCCACAACCTCACTGATCTCCTATAGACTGACACTCCCTCTCGGTCACTCAGATCCTGTAATTTGAGAGTATTCAGTCTGTCAACATGGTGCAGCCTTGGTTTGTGGAAGACAGACACAACTAAAGACATGAGTGTAAAATGATGGTTGTCAATTTCAAACTGTGTTTCCTCAATGTGCTCCTTGAGAAAAACATCATCAAGTTTTAGAAATGTTAACGGCTAACAACAATCTACAACCCCAATTCCAATGAAGTTGGGACGTTGTGTAAAATGTAAATAAAAACAGAATACAATGATTTGCAAATCCTTTTCAACCTATATTCAATTGAATACACTACGAAGACAAGATATCTAATGTTCAAACTGATAAACTTTATTGTTGTTTTGCAAATCTTCACTCATTTTGAATTTGATGCCTGCAACACGTTCCAAAAAAGCTGGGACAGGAGCAGCAAAAGACTGGGAAAGTTGAGGAATGTTCAAAAAACACCTGTTTTGAACATTCCAGAGGTGAACAGGTTAATTAGATACAAGTGTTTCTCATGATTGGGTATAAAAGGAGCATCCCCAAAAGGCTCAGTCGTTCATAAGCAAGGATGGGGCGAGGTTCACCACTTTGTGAACAACTGCGTGGGCAAATAGTCCAGCAGTTTAAGAACAACATTTCTCAACGTACAATTACAAGGAATCTAGGGATTTCATCATCTACTGTCCATAATATCCTCAAAAGATTAAGAGAATATGGAGAAATCTCTGCATGTAAGCGGCAAGGCCGTGATGTCCGTGACCTTCGATCCCTCATGCGGCACTGCATTAAAAACCAACATCATTCTGTAAAGGATATTACCACGTGGGCTGAGGAATACTTCAGAAAACCATTGTCAGTTAACACAGTTCGTTGCTACATCTACAAGTGCAAGTTAAAACTCTACCATGCAAAGCGAAAGCCATATATCAACAACACCCAGAAACAACGCTGGCTTCTCTGGGCCCGAGCTCATCTGAGATGGACTGACACAAAGTGGAAAAGTGTGCTGTGGTCTGACAAGTCCACATTTCAAATTGTTTTTGGAAATCATGGACGTCGTGTCCTCCGGGCCAAAGAGGAAAAGGATCATCCGGATTGTTATCAGCGCAAAGTTCAAAAGCCGGCATCTGTGATGGTATGGGGGTGTGTTAGTACCCATGGCATGGGCAACTTGCACATCTGTGAAGGCAATATTAATGCTGAATGGTACATACAGGCTTTAAAGCAACATATGCTGTCATCCAAGCGACGTCTTTTTCAGGGACATCACTGCTTATTTCAGCAGGACAATGCGAAGCCACATTCTGCATGTGTTACAACAGTATGGCTTCATAGTAAAAGAGTGCGGGTACTAGACTGGCCTGCCTGCGGTCCAGACCTGTCTCCCATTGAAAATGTGTGGCGCATTATGAAGCGCAAAATACGACAAAGGAGACCACGGACTGTTGAACAGCTGAAGTTGTACATCAAGCAAGAATGGGAAAGAATTCCACCTACACAGCTTCAACAATTAGTGTCCTCAGTTCCCAAACGCTTATTGAGTGTTGCTAAAAGGAAAGATGATATAACACAGTGGTGAACATGCCCATGTCCCAGCTTTTTTGGAATGTGTTGCAGGCATCAAATTCAAAATGAATGTCTTCGTAGTGTATTCAATTGAATATAGGTTGAAAAGGATTTGCAAATCATTGTATTCTGTTTTTACTTACATTTTACACAACGTCCCAACTTCATTAGAATTGGAGTTGTAGATAGTTAATAACTAAATACGTTTAGCCAAAACGTTGTTTGGAGGCTCACTTGAGCACATAAATGCATAGCTTTGCTAGCTTAGCCTGGTGTAGATAAAGTAAAGATTAGAAATACGGGATTTTCAAATGCCCAAATATAACCAAAACAATTATTCAGCCTTACCTATGAAATGTAATCCCCTGGGATCTGGTTTGGAGCGTACAGCGGTTTGTAAAATCCCAAGCAGAACATGTGTGAGGTATCTTATCCATTACTTCACTCCACAGCAGTGCCACTCGCAATATGGTGGTGACGTTGACATACGATTCTGCTGGTCATGACGCGTCTAGTTATTCTATGTCTGTGGGTATTGCTGCAGACCGGAGACATTATGGGCGGATCTGAAGGCGGGATAACTGTAAATGCAAGTGGACAGTATTGGCTAATTCAGAATTTTGACGAATGAGATTATTGTTACTCTATGACAATCAAAAACTCACCTGTCCAATTATCAACATTTGAAGTTGTCTATCAAGTGTAACTTTAAGCAAACGTTTCGCAGTTCGTGATCCCTACCTCTTTGAGGTTCCGCCTTATAGAGTTTACACTTAAATAACCTGTCGTTGTACCAAGCGACAAAACTCCATTAAACGAAAGGAGATAAAAAAGAAGCTGTGGCGATGAAACTCCATTAGACAAAAGAAGAAGAAGCGACGAAACTAATTGCTCGTATTTTTGACAATGGAAGTAAGTGTGCTTCAAAATGAAAACGTTGGAAAGTTGCAGTTTTTTCGTATTTTTAATAACTTTGTTTTGCATGGTTATGTTTGTACCGTGAACCTTTATATTTGTATTATTAATCATTTTCGCTGTAGTAATTGATTTATATTCAGTGTTTGAAGTGGACCGGCACTGAGCGGTACTGGCAACTCTTCAGACTCCACAAGGCAAGTTTCACGAGAACTCCTCGACTGTGCATGGAAGACAAAAAGCAAACTTTTATAAGCATCTCGGAAACACTTGATTATTTATTCTGTCGTGAAGCAGACTTTTGACAAAGTTCAGACTGACTACAGTGGTGCACGATATTACCTTTTTTTCTTTTCAGTTTAGTTCCTTATGTTGGAGTAATGTGTCTAAATTGTAATACCAAATAATCTGCGATGTTTTTGTACTGTCAATCTTAGTAGAATTTCATGGTAGTTTTGTGCAGATGATGCCTGCTGTTTCTAAACTGTTAAAAGAATTTCCTGCAATGGGCAGTGCGCCACTAACTTGTATGTGACTCAGACTGACAGTCGCGATGTGCACAGAGCCTTTCAATTTAATTACAAGTGACATTTATATTTTTTTCCTTTCAACCAGCTTGCTACAAGAATATCTTCTGGAAATTGGATGTTAATGAAAAATCAGGTAAATTCCAAACACCCATTTGTTAAACTTGTAATTCACTTGTAGTGTTCGACTTTCACGTGTCTTTTTTTTTTCTTTCCTTCTTTCCTACAACATCACTGCTGGTTCAGCAGACCGTGGAGTAGACATGTTGATGGTGTTTGAATATGAACTGTAAGCTTTATGTAACTTTACATTTGTATTTAGATTGTGTAGGAGTTCAATACTTTATCTCTTATTCTCTCTCAGTCTGCTCTTTATCTGACTATGGAGGAACCCTTTGATTTTACTGCTCTCAGTCTTTTTAAAGATGCTGCTAATATTTTTTTTCTCCTTGTGTGGCACACGTTTAATTGTGGCATTCATTTAACGTGCCTTCCACTATTAATGACTTATAAACAAGATAATTTTAAAAATATTTCTTGATGAGGGCTTTGTTTTTCTTTGAATAAAATTGTTTCAATTAAAAGTCTGATGTTTCTAATTTTTTCAGTCCAAGGTGACATTTCTTCAGCAAACAGAGATTTTTTTTCTAATTCTTTTCTTATTAATTTTTACAGGGGGTGCCAATACTAATGGAGAGCACTGCATTTATCCTTTTTATCATAGGATGACATGCCAGTAACTTGAAAATTACTTTAGGTAGTGTCCAGTTTTGGGTAGTCATAATTTTAAAAAAACTATTGAGATAACCATGAACGAGAGTTTTTGTAGTGAAGCACAGAGGAATTCTCACGGTTTGAACTTCATTCCAAAATGTCCACTTTTATGAGAAAACAGGAATGTTCAGACCAAAACCAGACAGATTGCACAAGACAAACACTCCATGTGACAATTTGATGTTTTATTTGTGTGTCCACTGTGTAGGAGAGCAGCCTGGCTGTGTGGCTGAAGTGGGGCGGCTGACTCGAGAACAAGGGGCTCAGGTTTATGAGACTGCAGAGATCAGCAGGGCCTCCAGGAGAACTCAACATGAAAAACTGTTGGAGTTCATCATAAAGGGCCATGGAGCAGATAATCACTTGTTGTTAACTTAGTTCAGATAACAAGTAAAACTTTGTTATTGTAATCTATCTTGTAGCAGAGAGCTATGATGACTTTGGAGCACCAAACTCTTGGATTTGCTTGTCCAACAGGCTATTGTATCTAAAAAGGTGTCATCTAAATGGTTCAAAAATGATGAAGATACTAAAGGTCACCGGGTAATGATCTCTATACAGTAGAAGATGAGGAGCTGACAGATGGCCTCTACAAGTACCTGATGAAGTGATGGAGGTACTTTTGTAAAGATTAACAGAGTTCACATCTGTGTGGATGTGCTGATGCCAGAGGCTCATTTGGCTTCAGTGAATCTCTAATGAGTACAGAAAGTGTCTCCATGAGTAAGAAGCAGAAGGTCTGATCATTGATGGACCAGGAGACAGTGAGTGGGACGTCATGTGGTGTTGGGGAGCAGACAGTCCTTTATTTTTATTTTCAGCACCATTCTTCTGTTAATCAGAATACCATTTTAGTTGTTGTGAATTTAGACAAGAATATAAACTAAATACATAGAAATGTAAAGATATATTTGAAGTGAATTTTAAAATACGCATTAATACACTTTTAGTATTGGGAAAGTCATTTTTTTTTTTTTCTAAAGTGAGCGAAGAGTTTGACACTCTTGAGCTCCATCTGTTGGAGTTCGAGGACAGACAGCATCACTGAGGCATCTCAACTTGGGGTTCCATCTCAGCGCCTCCTCTAATAAACGTGTCACTGGCTTTATTTGTCTTTGGCCTTTTTTTATATTTCTGAGTGTTAAACTGACTGTATATAATAGTATTGTGTATATTTGATTTAACTATTGATGTAAATAATAAAGGACACTTTGATTAAGTTCTGTATATTTGAAATTCTCTGTTTATCTGTTTTAGCCAATTCATGCTATCTGCATTTTTTCTTTAATTTTTATAACTGCATTGTACAGTTTTATTACTTTTTTGAACATTACAAGCAAACATGTCTATCCCCACTACATATTATTTATCTATACTAATAAAAGGCAAAGCCCTCACTGACTGACTCACTCACTCACTGACTCATCACTAATTCTCCAACTTCCCGTGTAGGTAGAAGGCTGAAATTTGGCAGGCTCATTCCTTACAGCTTACTTACAAAAGTTAAGCAGGTTTCATTTCGAAATTCTATGTGTAATGGTCATAACTGGAACCTATTTTTCTCCATATACTGTAATGGATGTTAGCTCGATGGCCATGGGGGGTGGAGCTGCGTGAGACATCATCACGCCTCCCACGTAATCACGTGAGCTGACTGTGACCGCAGTGCGTAGAAAAGAAGGAAGAGCTCCAAAGAACGCTGAAGAAAAACGCAGAATACTTTATTCGCGAGATACAAGTTTAATGGTAAAACACAAGGTATAAACGAGACTTTGGATCACTTTGTAACTGAGTTAAAATTGCTTTAGTGAGAAACTTTTAAGTACCGGGTCTTAGCTAACATTAAATAAAGCCGTGGACATCGCAACATCACACAAGAGAGCAGCTAACGTGAACTGACTGGACGCAGTACGAGTGATCACTTCCATGCATCAAACCTGTTCAAAAAACGCATTACACAATTGACAAGGTGGGAAAGGAATATGCTCTGAGCTGAGCTCCACAGCTAACGCGGTCTTGCGGAAGCAACTTCGTCACGCTGCCACCAAATACTCATAGAAAAATCCACAAGTTAATACACACGCTGTCTCTAGAGTTTCTCCACACTCAATGTACTGTACTCCTCGCAACCCCGTTACACCCTCTTATCTCCCATTTCAATTCAGATGCCTCCAATTTCCAGTAAGACTCTGCTTCGCGAAGAGAAGTAAGAAGTCTCAGGGACAGACCCAACAAAAGTTTGCCATTGATTTCAGGCAAGATTGCTTTTCTCCTGGACAACTATACATTGCATTCTCAAGAGTGAGCTCACACAGCTTCGTCATATTACAACCAGAGTGTTGAACTGACAATGTGATATATAAAGAGAACTATAATAATCATAATTAACGAACAATAAAACAGCGGAGAACCTGTGCATTAAATAAAAAGGCGGCTTCCTTGGCAAAGCAAGGAAAAAGGATGGATTTATATGTCGTTCGTTTATAAAACAGCGGAGAAGCTGTGTAATGGCTGCTTCACAAAAAACCAGCGGAGCGCCTTATATGAGCAGGCAGTCAGCTAAAGAAGGAAATCAATAAATATCTATAATCGTAATAAACGAACAAAAAATAGCATACAAGCCGCGGATTAAATAATGGAAATGGTTACCTGAACAGTAAAGTAAGTCTCAAATAGCTACACAATAACTTTAAGAATCGTAATAAATGAACAATAAATCAGTACAGAACCGTGAAGTAAGGAGAAACGACAGCCTTATATGGTGTTCGTTTATAAAGCAGCAGAGAAGCTATATTAAGGCAGCTACACAAAAAAACAGCAGAGCACCACACTCTGAATGTATTCCTCGCATCACCGTTATACCCTCTGATCTCCCATTTCAATTCAAATGCCTCAAATTTCCAGTAAGGCTCTGCTTCGTGATGACAATTAATAAGTCTCAGGGACACACCCTACAAAAGGTTGCCATTGATTTGAGGCAAGATTGCTTTCCTCCTGGACAAAACTATACGTTGCATTCTCAAAAGTAATCTCAGTGCACAGCTTGTTCATATTACAACCGGACTGCTGAACTGACAACGTGGTATACAAAGAGATCCTTAACAGATAGTTATTGGTATATTGTCTCTCAGTTTAAAAAGGTTTTCTTTTCTTCTTAATAAAAATTTAAAAGCAGTTCTTCATCGCTGCGAAGCGCGGGGATTTTGCTATATACAGTATATATATATATATATATATGTAGATATACTGTATATACTGTATATACTGTATATGTGTATATATATATATGTGATATGTATATACATTATATATGTGTGTATATATGTAGATCTGTATATATATATATGTATATATGTATCTGTGTATGTATGTATATATATATATATATATATATGTATGTGTATGTGTGTATATATATGTATATTTATCTGTATGTATGTATGTATGTATATATGTATATTTGTGTGTGTATGTATGTGTATATATATATGTTGATATGTGTATATATATGTATATATATGTAGATGTGTATATGTATATATATATATATATATATATATATATATATAGATATGTGTATGTGTAGATATGTGTATATGTAGATATGTTTATATGTTATATGTACTGTATATGTATATATGTTTATGTGTGTGTGTCTGTGTGTTTGTGTGTGTGTGTGTATACAGTATATGTATATGACAGCAACACTCATGATAGTGACAAAACAATTACATTGATAATCATGTTACGTTATTTTTAAAATGCTTCCTTTTCTTTTTCATAACTTCTTTAACACACTACTTCTCCGCTGTGAAGCGCGGGTATTTTGCTGGTATATTATAAATATATATATATTTTCAAGGCATTTGTAGTCTGAAACACAATCTGACTGTATGGGTGGTTACCTACCAGGTAACGCTTGTGGTTGGTCAGCAAGTTGGCTAAAATCCGCCACGGTGCCCACTTTCAGTTGCGAGAAGCAGATCATAGAATGGTTGAAATAGTTTCACTGTCAAATAATGCAAAGAGTACGCAACACGTGTTAGAAGAGCAACTTTGACTGAAATAACCACTCGTTATAACCGAGGTATGCAGCAAAGCATTTGTGAAGCCACAACATGCACAACCTTGAGGCGGATGGGCTACAACAGCAGAAGACCCCACCGGGTATCACTCATCTCCACTACAATTAGGAAAAAGAGGCTACAATTTGCACGAGCTCACCAAAATTGGACCGTTGAAGACTGGAAAAATGTTGCCTGGTCTGATGAGTCTCAATTTCTGTTGAGACATTCAAAAGGTAGAGTCAGAATTTGGCGTAAACAGAATGAGAACATGGATCCATCATGCCTTGTTACCACTGTGCAGGCTGGTGGTGGTGGTGTAATGGTGTGGGGGATGTTTTCTTGGCACACTTTAGGCCCCTTAGTGCCAATTGGGCATCATTTAAATGCCACAGACTACCTGAGCATTGTTTCTGACCATGTCCATCCCTTCATGACCACCATGTACCCATTCTCTCATGGCTATTTCCAGCAGGATAATGCACAATGTCACAAAGCTCGACTCATTTCAGACTGGTTTCTTGAACATGACAATGAGTTCACTGTACTAAAATGGCCCCCACAGTCACCAGATCTCAACCCAATAGAGTATCTTTGGGATGTTGTGGAACGGGAGCTTCGTGCCCTGGATGTGCATCCCACAAATCTCCATCAACTGCAAGATGCTATCCTATCAATATGGGCCAACATTTCTAAAGAATGCTTTCAGCACCTTGTTGAATCAATGCCACGTAGAATTAGGCAGTTCTGAAGGCGAAAGGGGGTCAAACACCGCATTAGTATGGTGTTCCTAATAATCCTTTAGGTGAGTGTATATTGCAGCTGGAGATCCACAAAGGGAGAAAATGAATCATGTATCATTAAGTAGTTTTTATTCCTGAGCTTTCAACCCCTGCTGGGGTCTTCATCAGAGGATAATGCTTAGACTTACAAGAATCATAGGCAATATAGCAATATATAGTAATCAATTACGTGGTGGGGGGGATTTGGATAAGTCAGTGTGGACGTGGGTTATTGGGTGTAAAGTCTTGGTTATTATGAATATGTTCTTGTTAAGTTTGCATATGCTGGATTTATGTCCAAGTGTCTGTTGATGGCGTTCTCATTTTATAACCAGGATTCGGCCAGCTCTCTGGCACTGTTAGTACTGGCCTTAAATCTTACTTGCACATTGTCCCAGTTAAATGTATGTCCTGTTGATTTAGTATGCGTATTGATCAATGATAGCGAGTCCTTTCTTCTGACGGCGTTGCGGTTTTCCTGTATACGTGTTGCGATTCTTTTGATGTTTGCCCCATGTATACCGCTGAGCACGAACTGCATAGAATGCTGTACACTGCGTTTCTTGTTTCTGCTGTCGATTTCTTGTTTTTAGGATTAAAGAGGACCGTGCGCAGATTGTTCGTGGGTTTGTGTGCTATTCTGACGCCTGACTTGGCCAGGATACGCGCTGCACCTTCAGACACGTTGTGGTGATAAGGGAGTGAGTGCCAGGCGGGGTGGGGGTTCTGATTGAAGTCCATTGTTTGCTGACTTTTTTTGCGTCTTCTGTGTAGGCTTCGATTAATGAATGTTTTTGAGTATCCGTTTGAAGTGAAAAGATGGAAGAGATAGCGTCTCTCTTTCATTTTTGTTTCCTTCGTATTACAATGGGTGTATACTCTTCTGAATAGAGTTT
This sequence comes from Polypterus bichir lapradei, assembly GCA_026402145.1. NCBI lineage: Eukaryota > Metazoa > Chordata > Cladistia > Polypteriformes > Polypteridae > Polypterus > Polypterus bichir. The sequence continues at coordinate 10,795,164 of JANRMT010062807.1, forward strand.
TAACACAGCTCCAGTTGTGAGATACCGGGTTGTGCTGCTACAGCAGCCCGTGTTAATATTGTTATTAAACTGTTTGGTACGTTCCTAACTCCACCCCCATTTAATTAATACATGTTGTATGTCCCTAGCTCCCTTTTTGCTATTGGTGGCTGCTTTTGTTTTTACTTTAGTTCCCACCATATTGTATTTAGGTTAAGGAAATGATCGTCCTTTTACCTTCAAGTTATCAATGGTTTTACGTCCTAATACTTGTATTACTTATGGCAAGAACTCTACATTAAAGTATACGGACTCTCAGCCTTGACTTCTTGGTGAGTAAACTATCTGTCCACGTTCACTACAACCAGTTGGGCGATGCACACTCCGTACAGATTGGGTCTTGGGAGAGAAGCCTCGCTAATACGGCGTTCGGGGACAGAATAGTAAAAGGACGGATTTCTAATGCCTGATCGTGTCAAGCCCGGGGCTAAGCAAAGAACTAGTGATGGGCCGCTCGATACTCAGGTTTCGACACTGGGTCGAGCTATCGAAGCACTGGAGATCGAAGCATCGCTTCGAGGCTTGCTTCAAATGAGCCCGTCACGTGATGTTGAGCACGCTAGCGTAATGACGTCATTGATATCTGCGCAGTCAGCAGTTGATTTGGTCAGTAGCTAGTCCATTGAAGTGCTTCAGCTCAAAGCGTAAAAGCGGTTGTTTGTGCTATACAGTATTGATAAAATATGCTAACCTGAGTTCAAATCCTAGTTTGGGCTCGCATATGTTGAAATAAGGATTTTGTATAAAACAGTTGAGAAGTACTTGTTTGAAAGTTAACAAATATATTTTGGAGACATTATGAACGATTTACATGGAGCACCTTTTTCCTCGGTGTGGAATTGTGTCCACCAAGAATCTGTAACAAATCCATGAGCATATTTTGCGTAAGGTAGCACGTATTATAACAATCCAGAATCTATTCTACCCCATGTCGATCATATCACAGAGGCTAAGAAATGCTTCACTAAAGCCGACGTGGTCATTACACCAGTATATGCGCAAGACATTCCTCATTAAACGTTTTTACTATTCAGTGATTTCCAGATCTGTTGCTGATTTGTATTATTGATTTCCAAAAAGCAATTTGAGTAAAAGCGTGTTCTGCATAACTAATCACAACTGTCTTTAAAACAGAATCAGCGCCATCAACAGTGTCTTCTGCAATTTTAGGAAAGCCTCGGGATTTCTGCGTTAATGAGACAAAAAAAGTTGTAAAGAAACTTTGCGAATTCATCCAGAGGTGAACATAAAGATCACTCAAGTACTGACAAGAAGGAGCAGCTGGATAAGCACATCTGGAGCCAAACTTTTTAAAAAGTATCTGACTTTGTCAGCAACATCCTTTACTTGTGAATTCATCTTATCAAAGGGAGGTAAATAAGTATTCTTCCGAACTGCAGCACAACATAGTAAATCATTGATGTGAATAGAATTACTGAAAGACTAAGTTTTTGTCGTTTCTGTATTCTTAAACCATCTTCCAGTTCCACAATCCCCCGCAGTCAATGTCACATTCAATGTTCCCTGCTCCTTAACCTGTCTTGTTACCCAAAGCATCAACACTCAGTTTCATTCAAGGCTTTACCGTCCTTCCTTTCATAGACATAAAATAAAACACATTTCCTCTACATGTCCAATAATAATAGTAAACTTGCAGGAACGAGAAAAAGCACAAGATGGGAATATTCATGACAAGAG
>JANRMT010062807.1:10805064-10816338 GCA_026402145.1 Polypterus bichir lapradei
TTTTTGCGTTTGAAATGGAAACTACGCATGACCAAGCGATATGTAAATGACGTACAGTATTACGTAGTGCGCCCCGCGTCGCCCTCCGCTCTGGACTCCAGCGCTGAGAGACAGACAAAACTGCCACATTGTAACTTTTTTTTAATTCCCAGTACTTAATAGTAGAAGAGAAGAAGAAAACAGCTTTGCGTCTTTCCACTTTTTAAAATGCGCCTGAGCTGTAAATTGCCTTCAGCGGCAACGGGTTGTAAGAACAAAGTGGACGCTGGGAGGTGCGGTTTAAATGTGAATCACGTGGAATGTGTTGTTCAGATGGCAAGGTGAAATGAACACCTTTAAGCCATCCACCTGTACCATTGTTGTCTCTTAGTTTTAGCACAAATCCACATTCAACTCAAATTGTACAGAACATTACGAAATACAATTCGTGTTTTCAGATGACATTGTTTGGCAGCACGGCTCCTACCGAACAGTCTAAGTTTATGCCGACATTTAAAATACCAGGACAAATCCCAAAAACAAATGTATCGGGGAACTAAAGGAACCGTCAACATCGACAAAAAGAGTCAGGTTACACCGAGAAAGTGAGACAGAAGCAAATCGAGAGAGAAGGCTCGCTGATCAAAGTATATGACAATAACAATTGAGGGCCTCACAAACACCCGAACAACGTGCTAAACAAAATCGGATTCGATGGATGCAGTCTTCACAGGCTACCACGTCACACAGGTGTCATTTGCCTGATGCAAGCCACAGGTTTCTCCAGATCCTACATTTTATTTTTTTCCCTTCCGCTCAGTGATCGAAGCCACTGGGTAATCTGCTAGTTTATTATAAAATTCAATGGGAGTTTCACAACACGTGATTGTAAAACACACCTGATTGGCTGGCTGTCAATACGATGGATGAATTCGCTCAAACTCTTTAATCTTGTTTGAGTTACGTCCGTTTTTTAAAGTAATAAAGTTTCTAATGTTTTAACAATCTCCTGTCTCAAGCTGTAATTTCCAGTCCCGTAGCATCTCCTTCTGTTCACAGGTTGTAAAGTAATCAGCTACAGCTTGGACCACAGCATGTCTTCATCTCCCAAGCTGTACACCAATGTAGTCCTGGTGCTTTTCACTCCACATGTGATCAGATCATCAATACAGCTGGAGGGTCTCCTGAATTCCTGCTCCGCTCCAACAGATGGCACTGTGATGGGTACAATTCAGGAGAACAGATTGACTTTGATGTTAACTGTCCATGGCAGTGCCCTGTGTTTAAGGTCATCTGTTTAGTCTTGAGCAAAATATCATGAAGATATAGAACACAATTTACAGACTTTACACACCACGACAGGCTCATTTTAAACGTCACGTGACCCTGAGGGACACTGGCACCGTGACGTCACTGGCATCACCACAGCCGCTACGACGCCAGCACTCATGCAAGGCTCTGGACACTGTCATGAAAGAAAGAAAAGAAAGAAAGAAAGAAAGAAAGAAAGAAAGAAAGAAAGAAAGAGAGAAAGAAAGAAAGAAAGAAAGAAAGAGAAACCTTTTGACTTTTCAGTACACCGTTAATTACTTTTAATGTCTTTTAGATGAAAGCGTTTCCTAAGAGAGTAAATGTAAATATAGAAAAACAAAAATATCTCTGGCACAATAAAATCAAACAAAGCTTACTGAATATTAAAATAATTATATTAAAAATTAAATAAAGGATTAAAATACACTTACAAGAAAATAATAATATAATAATATTTAAAGTTCTTTATTTTATTTTTGTGTTTTTACTTTATTCTTATTTATTTTACACTGCACTGTATTCTTTTCTCTCCCCTTCACTGCTGACCTTTCCCATGTGTGTAGTATGGCGGGTGTCCACTAGAGGGCGCCACTGCACTTCAGTCCCACCCCTCAGTCCTCCTGTTAAAGTCTCCATTCGTCTGACTCTCTGATTGTTTCTCATTCTCTCCTTTCATGTTTCACTGCTCAGGATTTCACTGAATGCTTTCTGCTTTTATCTTTTAGATTTCCTTTTTGTATAAATTGCTGTGTAAAATTTAGAGTGGCCACAAGAGGCAGTAGTTTGGCGACTGACCAATCAGTGACCCCTTCTGTCCATTCGTTGTCTTTCTTATCCGCTTTTCAATTTCAGGTTTGTGGACAAGGTGGGCCAACCCTGGACGGGGTGCCAGTCCACTGCAAAGCCACACATGTGCACCCATGTCAAGTGTGTGCCAACTCACCAAGAATTCATTTTGTGAAGATGCTGGAGCTTTCAGGGTACCAAGAGTGACAAATCTGGGGACAAGGAGGAGGTGCAGTTTAACTTTTAATGTGACATCAACTAAAACACCAAACTCTGTCAGTATGGCTGACATCTGACTGACCGGTGAGTCCTCATCTTCAGACATTCACAGTGAATTCATTCTGAAGTGAAAGACCCGTTGAGTGACCAATGGAGGGTCACAAAATGTCTGGTGAGTGGACAACACTCCAGTCCCCTCTGTCATTCTCTGCTCCTTCATATAGTCACTATTCAAGAGCTCTACATACTGAGTCTGTATAACGCCTTTCAGTTGTGCTGATCCAGCAGGACCACACGCCTGTCCTACTTAACAGATGACATTCAGTGACACTTGGGGGCCTCAGTAGTTGTTGCGGTGTCAGCCTGAAGGACATGTGGCTGTGAATTAACAGTGACCCCTGCTGGTCAGACTGGTATTTGTAGGTCTGAGGTGTCACCGTCCCTCACTATGACACACACACCTGATTGGCTACTCAAACCCAATAATAATGGAGACCCTGACAGCCGCACACTCCCCGCATTCTCATCCACAAATTTAATCACAGAGGTGCTGCCCCCCAAACCCACCCATCCTATAAATTTAATTTCACCCCAATCTATAAACACAAAGAGGACCTGAGCTTGTGGGGACCAAAAGTGACTGGTGGAGGGTACTGGTCAGTGGTCACATGGTGTCAGATGGCTGATTGTTACACTGGAGTTAAAACCAAGATAAAACCCAAACCCTGGATAGAGGGGCTCAGTGAAGGAGGTGTTGAACCTGTGCAGGAGGGTCATTGTGTGTGAGACGCTATAAAATGACAGAGAGCCAGCAGGCCAGTCCAGATACACACCTATTCTGGGGCTGTAGGGAGCGCTGATTACAGTCTGCTTGTCACGGTGACAAACAGAGTACTGGGAACAAGACCACCGCAAACTCCAAGACTTATCGTTGTATCCAAGGCCGCACTCCCATCCTTTCCTTTTCAGTCCTTTATATGTGACTCCAATCACCATGAAGTCTCCACTGCACTCCACCTCCCAATAACAGCGAGTCCCAGTCAGAGCCTCTCTGCACAGAACTTGAGACCAGATGTCAAATCTGTCAGGATGATCAGGATATTTGGCTTTTGTCCCCTCACATGTCACCTTCTTCTTCACTTCAGAAAGACGGAGGTCTCTGTGTGCTGTGTTGATGTCCAGTGTGAGGGGACAGAAATCTAAAAGGAGAGAAAAGAAAATGAGTGAGGAAATCTGTATGAGGACTGGGGGCGGAGCACAACATGGACAATTCACAAGAACCAATCAGGAGCTGCGCTGATGAGACACTAATAATAAAGAGTTTTTCTGATTGGACAGAATCTGTGAGAATTAAAATAAAATTCTAGAATCACAATAAATCTGAATCCCTTTTATTCTCCAGTACTTCATGTGCAGGAATCTGACCTGGTAGATTTGGAGCTCCTTATAATGGAACACAACATCACAGACAAATAACAGAAATAGCTGAGGTGAAAAAGACAAACGTCAAACCAAGCTGTAGAATAATCCAATTATAAAGGAGATGTGCTGATAGTGATGTGCCAGTGAGAGTGTGTGTGTGGAGTGTGTATTCCTGTGTCACACACATGTCCTCACATTGTACACACACACACCTTCACACAGTCTCTGACAGAACACATGAATACACACAGAAGACGGCTAAGTCACTGCTGGGAGAGGCTGTCGCTCTGGCTAAGAAACTCTGGAGGTGTCTGTTAGTTTGAGTTTGAATTGACTGAAGCGTTTGGGAGTTTGTGTGAAGAAGTGATGAGCTGCTGAGATGAGTCCATGGTGGTCCTTGTGACACGGTTAGTGACACGAGATGTTTACAGGTCTGCACAGATGAAGAGCACTGCAGACCTCACCACACACTCTCATTTATTTATGGAGTGTGCTGTTGGTGAGCCAAACCAGACACCAATGGAGAATGTGATTACACTTTCAATTACGGGTTTGTGAAACTCAGTGAGGATTGGCTGTGAAATATTTAATTTCTTTATCTGGCGTAAGAAGTCCAATCACCGCTGTGCCTTCTTAGTAATGTGGTGGTGTTCATGTTCCAGCTGAGAGTGTTTGTGATTGTTGTGATCAGAACTTTGAAGGAGTCCAACATATTGACTGCTGAATCCTTCATTTCTAGTGTTAGAGGTTGTGACTGCTGTTTGTGAAAGTCAATGGCCATTTCCACTGTCTCGGGGGTCTTGAGCAGCAGGGTGTTGAAGGTCACCAAGACACAAGACGAGACCCCTCTTTTCTAGGAGGTGTTTCATTGCCGTTAGTAATTAGACCAATAATGGTGGTGTCATCAGTGAACTTAATGATTTAACTGAAGGATCAGTGGACCTGCAGTCATTGGGGTACAAGGAGTAAAGTAGGGGGGCTGTCCACAGCCTTGAGGGGCACCTGTGTTGATACAGAGACTGTCTGAGAGGTGGGAGTCCACACAAACATACTAATGTAGCAGCAGACTCCAGCGCCTTTGACTTATTGTGATGATCAGCATCTCTAACTGCTCTGTAAAGCAGAAACCCCAGCAGTTCTAATGTGGAGTCAGGAACTGATGCAGTAAGCCAGGTGTCCACACAGCAATACGCTGACCAGAGAGAATAATCCTTACTGGGGCCGAGAAGAAGATGAAGATCATCTGTTTTGGGCCTCAGTGGTCTGACGTTGATAAAACCAGTAAGGGAAGGGGCACTCGACAAGTGCGTCTCCTGAACCCCATCAGAGACTCTGAGCGCTTCCCCTTTCTCTTCTTCAGGTCAGAGTTACCTGGCTGGGAGTCCGAGTCTGCAGTCAGAGGTTCATAAGTGCTAAATTCGTATGAAAGTGTCCTTAATCAGTGGAGGAGAAATGAAGTCCAATCCCAATAGACAGGAGCTGATCTTGTGTGTATGTAATCCTCATATTGTTACAAAAGGCAAAGTTAACAGAGAAAAACAGCACATTAGCAGCGAGCAAACAACTGTGGCTGTCCTGATCAGCGCCATCATTATGAGCACAAGGTCACCGCCAAGGTCAGTGTTCAAATGGACTGTCCACACAGACCACTGGCTTTATTAAATGACACTTTTATTGTCACAGTCCACCTCTTTAATTTAAAATCAATCCACTGTCACACTTCATCACAAACTGACAGCTCGATGATTTACTGGCCAGCAAACAAGACAGCCATTGAGTCCTGAGAGATTTGAAGTTCATGAAGAAAATCAAAATGGAGTGAGCAAAAGCTACTCAGTCATTAAAGGAGATGATTCATTGAGAAGAAATTAACTTTAAAATCAAAAGATGCAGGTTCAAAATATTAAAGATATAAATAAGAGAAACTGAACTTGTAAAACTCAATTCAGGACAGCATGATGGGCGAGGGGTTGGAGCTGCGGCCTCACGGATTGAGCTTCACAACTTTGAATTTGGCGCCCAGTGGTCGTCTTTGTCAGGTCAGCGTGTTCTCCTCGTGTCACTCCTGGTTTTCTTCACACAATCCACAGACATGCATGTTGGGTGAATTGGCGACTCTGAATTGACCTTGTGTGGTTGTGAGCACCTGACTTAACACACCGCAGCCTGAACTGGATTAAACCGGTTTGTAAATGTTGTGTGAAAAATCACTGCAATGTAAACCCACCACAGCCATGATGGTCCTCTGACCTGAATGAATCATATTTATATCATTATATGTCACCTGTCACATCTGTCTCTCTACTGTTTGTGTCACCGACATGCCCCCAGTAGTTTTTGTCTTTCCACGTTTTAAACAAGAATGCTAATTTTCTGTCAAATAAGAGAAAACTGACCACAGTGATTGTCATCTGTCAACCTGTCTACCTCAGTGTTTGAAGTCCAAAGTCTTCACCACCACACCACACTGCATTCCTCCTTTATCTATTATATAGCACCTTTCATGTACTGTATATCTATTTATTTTAGTGCCTTTCACGTCTGTCTACTGTATTTGTCTTTATCTCCTTTTCCTGTTTGTCATTTTCTCTCTCAGTGTTATAATGTCTTTCCTATTATTTAGTATTTCAGTGCACTACTCATCTTTCTCTTATATAGTGCCTTTCATATTTATTTGTTATATTCTGTATTTCTCATTGCTCTCTCCATCTATCATATCATTTCTTTCCCATCTCTTACAGTATATAGTGACTTTAATATCTCTATAATATATAGCGCCTTTCACGTCTATCTCTCTACTGTTTTTATCACTCACCTGCTTCCAGTAGTTTTGGTCCCCTTCCACTTTTTAAACACGAATCCCACTTTTCAGTCAAATAAGTGTAAACTGACCCCAGTGACTGTCACCCGCCATTCTTATTCCACACAGCAGACTCTTTCTTTGTATTTTGACTTCACAGATTATTTGACACAATAAACCAAATTCCGATGGCTCACACAAAATGACTCAGACCCTCACCTCATGTTTTGTCGCTCATTATTTGGAGGCAATAACTGCCAACAAGCCCTTCCTGTGGCTCTGGACGAGACTTCTACTCCTCTCACTGCCCACCCGGCCCACTCTTTTTGATGTCTGATGGCCTGTTCCTCCCAGCTGTGGTGTTCAGCTCTTTCCATGGATGTTGACTTAGATTCAGTTCAGGGCTCATAGCAGACACTTCACAACATTCCAATGTCTTGTTTACCCCGATTCTTGGTGTTCTCACGTTTGTGACATTCGCTCCCAAACACCTTGATGATCTCCTGATTTCATTGTGACCTTCACGGATTCAGAACTTCAACCTCAGACCATTAATGGCGTTGCTTTGTCTTCTGTGGACACAGAGCTGCTGTGACTCACCATAAAGCTCTCATTTTGTTTCTTCAGTTGAAAGGATCTTCTCCAGCACTGTGGCTGAATAACACGCAGTTTAGAAAACTCCAGTCTGTGTGTGTCCTTCAGAGGTGGGTTTTTCTACCATGGAGCCCACTGTCATTGACACAGTAACAGATGGTGTGCCTTGATGCTGTTCTCCTTTGATCTCAGAGGTCCGCCTGAGTCTCTCTTGATGTTTTCTTGTTTTTTCTCCTCCATTTAAACTCTCCTTCTGTTCAGTCTGAGGTCAGCTTTACTCTGGTGGTCTCATGAGGGAGGTGGGCTACAGTCCTGCGGACCCTCAAACTTCTTGAGAATATTAGTAGCAGTGCTTACTGGAATATGAAGCTCTTTGGAGGTGGTCTTGTAGTCTTCACCTTGACCACCATTGGCTATGACCTTCTTTATCTCCTCCTCTTCTCTTGTCCTCGTTCAGTGTGAGGCACACAATGACACAATACAGCAGAGTGAGGACTTGACTGAGTGACTGAAGACCCCGGTGATACTCATTAGAGGAATCAGTCAGCTGGAGATGTCACAACAGTCCAGTGAGGTCTTTGAACTTCTCAGGTCCCAAAATAATTTTCTGTCTGACATTTTCATTTCTTTTAATGTTTAAAATTTGTGAAGTTGAGAACTCAAAGCAAAGTGTCTGCTGTGTGGAGTAAAGAATGGGGGATGATGTGGACTTTTGTCAGTTTTGACTTATTTAACTTACAATTGTGCTTCATTTTCAAACTAATACTGCGTCTGTATATACAGTTGTGTGAAAAAATAAGTGCACACCAGGACGTGGATTTTATTTGTTTTTTGTCATTTTTTATATTTTTGGATGCATCAAGACTCAGGTTCAACAGACGGCTTTGGCGATTCACTGCCTGTGTCTCTCTATCCCATAATGCACCAGTCACAGGTCCCCCCCATCACCCTCAGCCCCTCAGTCACACAACACTCAGACTTTCACATCTTAAGCCTGTCCTGCTCTATTAAAACTTCAATGATTTTTATTGTGACGATCCATTCAGTCAAAGCACAAACTCACATTTTAAGAAGTCGTCTCTGCTCTGAGGTTTAGGAGGCTGGAGGACGAAAACTGGAGCTTCATGAGCTGAAAATAAAAAGAAAAGAGAAGAAGAATGTAAACTGTGAAGATGGCATTGTGGGATCTTAGTTTAGTTCTTAAACACGTATTACAAATGCAGAGGAGTTCAAATAAAACATTTATGAAATATACAAGGGCTGGCAAATTAGGCCAAATGTCGATTTGAATATTCATATTAATAATAAATACACAGGGAGTCAGAGAGTATTGAGACCCCCTCACTTTCTGCACAGTAAAATGTTCAGGTGGTCCTCGAGTAGTCAGAGTTCTTACGCAGTCCCCAATTTACTTATCTTCTCCTCCAAAATTTATCAAAAATGCTTTTGGTGTGTAAACTCCTTTTAAATGTCAGTGGGAGACACGACTTCTGAGCAAACAACAGCAGGCATATAAAACACGAGAGCCCAGGGGGAGCACAGCTGAAAATGGATGAACGTGAACTTTTAACGTGGACTCCATCCAGCAGAATGTAATGGACAGCGAAGACAGCAGGAGCAGATTGAGATGTTCTGATGTTATAAAGCACTGACGCTGAGCTCAATTTGATTCCATTAACATCTTCTCTGTTCTCAAATAAACAATTAATTTGTGCTCTGAGCCGGCTTAGCCATTTAAAACACATTTCTGTTCATTAATCTTAAGTTGAGCAAAGCAAAGAAAATAAAAAGAATCCCAAAGTTAAGTGAAAAAAGAACTTTTTAGGAGAGTATATAAAAAAAAGTTTAAGGAGTATAGCATTTCAAGTTAAAATTCTAAAACATCTGATTAAACACAGCTGATTATTTAGAGAGTTTGTTATCACTCAGATAATCACTGTGAAAGGCACTAAATAGTAAAAAATATTTAACAGCAGAGAGTGACAGATAAATGTTAAAGAGCAGGCCTTTTCAGTGTCCTCTTATTGTCACTCTGGTCCTCCTAATGGACTTCAATAACAATCACAATGTCACCAGATGCTGTACCTGATGGAGTCCTTGTCATGATGACCCACTGGCTGATCTTCTCCAGACTCTTTGTCAGACCTGACAGCTCCTTTCTCATGTGCTCAGATGAGAAATCAGCGGTGACAGTGAAGTTCAGCGAGTCTTCAACAGCAAGAAGGACACAGTGAGATGAGAAAGTCTGCATCAGGAGAGAAGAGGGGATGAGATTTCAGAAAGGAGACAATAAAAAGTAAGTAATGCTGATAAGAGGGGGCTCTTCTGAATTAAGGATCAGTGTGGTGGGCAGTCAGTGTGGATTTAGATGGTGAGAATGCCTGTCATTGACTTGTTGGTTATTTAGGAGAGAATATTTGGTGGAGTGTAGTGGAGCATCAGAGATTATCAACCTTAACTATCAATGAGCTTTTCACGTAGGACTCCATGAGAGGAGACTCAAGAAAAAGGGACTGAGGGGGCAGGTGGGTCCAGAATTGACTTGGCACACAAAACAAGGTATTGGGCTTTTTATGCTTCTGAGACAAACTTAATTAAATTAAATGTAAAGACTAACACATATAGGGAGAAAGATTTTCAATATGATTATACAAATGAAGGTCTGTAACTTAGAAGTGTGATTTGTGAGGAAATCCTGGGAGCCTTTGTGTCTTCATCACCATCATCAACTACACTTCTTCGACTTCTTCTTTTGGCTACACAAAGTAGAGAAAACTACGGCAAGCTAATTTATGTAATGACCACCATATGTGTGGTCCTCTACATATCATATGTCCTCTACAGCGCATCTTCAACCTGAGCCTGGATCAGGGGAGAGTCCCAAGGCTTTGGAAAACATCTTGTATCACCCCTGTCCCAAAGGTATCACAACCTAGTGAGCTGAATGACTTCCGGCCTGTTGCTCTGACGTCACATCTGATGAAGACCATGGAGCGGCTGCTGCTTCACCACCTGAGGCCACAGGTCCGCCACGCCCTCGACCCTCTGCAGTTCGCATACCAGGAGAAGGTGGGAGCGGAGGATACCATCATCTATATGCTACACCGATCCCTCTCCCACCTGGACAGAGGCAGTGGTGCTGTAAGAATTATGTTTTTGGACTTCTCTAGCGCCTTCAACACCATCCAACCTCTGCTCCTTAGAGACAAGCTGACTGAGATGGGAGTAGACTCACACCTGGTGGCATGGATTGTGGACTATCTTACAGACAGACCTCAATATGTGCGTCTTGGGAACTGCAGGTCTGACATTGTGTTCAGCAATACAGGGGCACCGCAGGGGACTGTACTTTCTCCGGTCCTGTTCAATCTATATACATCAGACTTCCAATATGACTCAGAGTCCTGTCACGTGCAAACGTTCGCTGATGACACTGCTATTGTGGGCTACATCAGGAGTGGGCAGGAGGAGGAGTACAGGAAGCTAATCAAAGACTTTGTTAAATGGTGCGACTCAAACCACTTACATCTTAACACCAGCAAAACCAAGGAACTGGTGGTGGATTTTAGGAGGCCCAGGCCCCTCATGGACCCTGTGATCATCAGAGGTGACTGTGTGCAGAGGGTGCAGACCTATAAATACCTGGGAGTGCAGCTGGATGACAAATTGGACTGGACTGCCAATACTGATGCTCTATGTAAGAAAGGTCAGAGCAGACTATACTTTCTGAGAAGGTTGGCATCGTTCAACATCTGCAGTAAGATGCTGCAGATGTTCTACCAGACGGTTGTGGCGAGTGCCCTCTTCTACGCGGTGGTGTGCTGGGGTGGCAGCATAAACATGAAAGACGCCTCACGCCTGGACAAACTTGTTAAGAAGGCAGGCTCTATTGTAAGAGTAAAGTTGGACAGTTTAACATCTGTGGCAGAGCAACGGGCACTAAGCAAACTCCTGTCAATCATGAATAATCCACTGCATCCACTGAACAGTGTCATCTCCAGGCAGAGGAGTAGCTTCAGTGACAGACTTTTGTCACTGTCCTGCTCCACTGACAGACTGAGGAGATCGTTCCTCCCCCACACTATCTATCTATCTATCTATCTATCTATCTATCTATCTATCTATCTATCTATCTATCTATCTATCTATCTATCTATCTATCT
>JANRMT010062807.1:10816348-10830568 GCA_026402145.1 Polypterus bichir lapradei
TCTATCTATCTATCTATCTATCTATCTATCTATCTATCTATCTATCTATCTATCTATGTGGAGTGTAAATCAAGAAGAGAATCTTCTTATTGTCAGCAAAACATAGTTGACATCAGGACTATTCTGTGTAATGAGATAAAAGTACACAAGAAAGATGGGAGATGAGGGATGAGACTGGACTGTGGGGTCTGAGCTATGAGGAAATGGTGAAGGATTTGAATCTCATCAGTTTAAGGATAGAGACATTAGATGGTGGCCTAGGAAAAGAGTTGGCACCATCATTTATTAGATGTCATCTTTTAAATTTCAGAAAAATTCAGTTTGTCACACGAACACCTGTAGATTCATCTGCCTATCATGCACATGGAGGAAATATGAAAGACAATCTGTACTGAGCAAAATGGCCTGTTCATGTCATGTTGTACAAACTCCTCAGATCTTTTAAATTTCTCTCTAAATGTTCTCCGGTCCCACACACCCCAGTCTGATCAGACTCCCTGTGAAGTGTCGCTCTCACCTGCAGGAAGTGGAGATGGTCCTTGGTCTCTGAAAGCTCCTTCAGCTCAGCTTCTCTCCTCTTCAGCTCCTCAATCTCCTTCTCCAGTTGCTTTATGACTCCTTCAGCCTTCTCCATTTCTCTCTTTTCTTGTTCTCTGATCCTCTCAGTCAGTTTCCTGTGGGCTTCCTCAATGCACCGTATCAGAGCAGTGAAGCTCTTCTCATTTTCTGCCACATCTCGTTCCACAGAAATCTGAATGAAAGATTTAGAATTGAGTCACCTGATGAAAATAACCAATCACAAGACACATTTGTTGTTATTTTGATGCCATGAATTATATTTTGTATTGGCTTGAGTGATTTGTGGTACTTTATTTGCAGATGGAAGGTCAGTTGCAGACTGCCACCCTGACAATATATTACCCCCACTACACCGAATAACTTACTCTCTCTGCTGCTGCTCCTGTTAAGGAAATTGCAGGACTTTATGGGATACACAGCCATAAAAGGCATCCTTGTGAAGGAGCTTGGAAGCCATTAGCAGGAGCTGCTGGGGACAGCTCTACTGTCTTGTGAGGACTTCATTTGACCTCAGAGTTTATATAAAAGTCTGCCTTTAAAAAGGGTATCTCCTTCTCAGCCTGTTGTTTCAGAGTGGAGAAGGACAACACATACCTGAAATGAAGAAGAAGAAGAAGAAGAAGAAGAAGAAGAAGAAGAAGAAGAAGAAGAAGAAGAAGAAGAAGAAGAAGAAGAAGAATTATTTGTATAGAGGAGTAAACTTGTGTGTTAGGTAATTATGTGAAAATAAAAGTATTTCTGGACCAGAGTCTTGTGTGTAAGAGTTGTGTTTTAGTTTAGGGTGTAAAACTTCACCATGTCAGACCTGTGAGATGGAGATATTAAGCAAGAGGGTCTAGGTGTTGGTCAAGGAGCTTCAGATTTCATTTAATTTCATGGATTTTTTCCTTATTTACCCTCCATCATCTCTTTTTCATTGTAAAGCTCAGAATTGTGAGTTTTTATTTCCATGTTTGATGTATTTCTGCTTCATTTAAGTACTTTGCATCATCAATTGTCCAATTACTTTTGAGCCCCTGAAATGAAGGGTTTGTGTTAAAAAATGCTTTAGTTGCCTCACATTTTTATGCAATCATTTTGTTCAACCCACTGAATTAAAGCTGAAAGTTGGCACTTCAACTGCATCTGAGTTGTTTCATTTAAAATTCATTGTGGTAATGTATAGAACAAAATTAGAAAAAAGTTGTCTCTGTCCAAATATTTATGGACCTAACTGTTTATGATGACACCTGGCTGTGTGTTACTATGTGGGAAGTAAATGTGAGGTAAAAGGTGCCTGCTGTCCAGGATCATCAACCCCAAAGCTGGAGGTGTTCTGCTGTTTTCTGAACTTTGCACAGCTGGACAGTGACTCACATAACTCTGTGATAGAAGGCTGGGATGAGAAGCCCTAAAAGGTCACCTCCTAACCCACCACTAGAATGAGGAAGAAATGATAATATGGGATTTATTTATTAGGGAATTTAGATGAAGCTTTTCTCCAGATACAGGGAGGCTCATATGGTGTTTTGCCCCTGCTGGTTAGGTGGATAGGCTCCTGGCCAGAGAAGGGAACATCTGATGAAAGATCATCTCTCTCTCATACCAAACTGAACTGAAAGGACAACACAATGAAGAGCACAGCTCAACAGCCATATTGAAACAGGCATGCGGCCTGTTCTGAAGAAAGCTGACCACTAATAACGCCTTAAGTAGAGACATTTAAAGTAACAAACAAGTCTGTGTGCCACCTGAAACTACACATCACCGTTTAATCAGGTTGTATAGCTGCCAATATTCAAATGTACTTTGCACATTGTTATTTATGAATATTATAAATAATACATTATTTTATGTGTAACTTAACTCCTGATTGTCTTTTACTACACCTAATTGCCTGAGGTTATAGATGTAGAAGGGAAGGTGGAGAGATGTTATATACTTTAATACCTCACCTTTTAGTCAACCTCGGAGTACTTCATCCTCCAACCATCCTTCTGCTGATACCAGCATAGGTGAGACATCCCCACCCACAATTACAGCAGCACAGGTGAGCAGAGAGCTGAGGAGACTTCATGCCAGCAAAGCAGCGGGTCCAGATGGTGTATCGCCACGACTGCTGAAGGCCTGTGCATTGGAACTGGGGAGTCCTCTACAGCGCATCTTCAACCTGAGCCTGGAACAGGGGAGAGTCCCGAGGTTTTGGAAAACATCTTGTATCACCCCAGTCCCAAAGGTATCACGTCCTAGTGAGCTAAATGACTTCCGGCCTGTTGCTCTGACGTCACGTGTGATGAAGACAATGGAGCGGCTACTGCTTCACCACCTGAGGCCGCAGGTCCGCCATGCCCTTGACCCTCTGCAGTTCGCATACCAGGAGAAGGTGGGAGCAGAGGATGCCATCATCTACATGCTACACCGATCCCTCTACCACTTGGACAGAGGCAGTGGTGCTGTAAGAATTATGTTTTTGGAACTCTCTAGCGCCTTCAACACCATCCAACCTCTGTTTTTTAGGGACAAGCTGACTGAGATGGGAGTAGACTCACACCTGGTGGCATAGATCGTGGACTATCTTACAGACAGACCTCAATATGTGTGTCTTGGGAACTGCAGGTCTGACATTGTGGTCAGCAACACAGGAGCGCCGCAGGGGACTGTACTTTCTCCAGTCCTGTTCAGCCTATATACATCAGACTTCCAATACGACTCAGAGTCATGCCAAAAGTTTGCTGATGACACTGCTATCGTGGGCTGCATCAGGATTGGGCAGGAGGAGGAGTATAGGAAGCTAATCAAAGACTTTGTTAAATGGTGTGACTCAAACCACTTACACCTGAACACCAGCAAAACCAAGGAACTGGTGGTGGATTTTAGGAGGACCAGACCCCTCATGGACACCGTGATCATCAGAGGAGACTGTGTGCAGAGGTTGGAGACCTATAAATACCTGGGAGTGAAGCTGGATGACAAATTGGACTGGACTGCCAATACTGATGCTCTGTGTAAGAAAGGTCAGAGCCGACTATACTTTCTTAGAAGGTTGGCGTCCTTCAACATTTGCAATAAGATGCTGCAGATGTTCTACCAGACGGTTGTGGCAAGTGTCAATCTGACTCCTGTCAATCATGAAGAATTCACTGTATCCACTGAACAGTGTCATCTCCAGGCAGAGGAGTAGCTCCACTGACAGACTGAGGAGATCGTTCCTGCCCCACACTATGCGACTCTTCAATTCCACTCGGGGGAGTAAATGCTAACATTACTCAAAGTTATTGTCTGCTTTTACATGCATTTTTATTACTATTTAATTTAATATTGTTTTTTGTATCAGTATACTGCTGCTGGATTATGTGAATTTCCCCTTGGGATTAATAAAGTATGTATGTATGTATGTATGTATGTATCTATCTATCTATCTATCTATTGTCAGGGATGCCAGGGGCCATGACCCGGCCGGGACGTCTTGAGGGACCGGATGTGGGTCTGTGCCCGCCCTGGATCACGTGGGGGTTGCCTTCCAGGTTGCTTTGGGGGCCACGGGTACAGGGCATGGAAGCTCCACCCTGTAGGGGCCTGTGGTCACCGCCAGGAGGCACCCCATTGCCTTGGGGACCTGTTACCCCAGCACTTCCGCCACACCAGGAAGTGCTGGGGGGAAGATTTATGACAGCGCCCGGAGAGCAGCCGGGAGGACAGCCGGCACTTCCGCCACGCTGGGGCGTGGCCAGAGGAGGATTGCCGGGAGCACCTGGTGCTCATCCGGGAACCCTATAAAAGGGGCCGTCTCCATTCATTCAGGGCTGGAGTCGGGTGGAAGAAGGACGAGGCACGAGAGGAGTGTGGAGGCGGCCCGAAGACAAGGCATTGTGTGGCCAGGACTGTGATTGGGGTATTTTGTGCACGTGACTGGGTCTGAGTGACCATTGCTGGGGTCTGGGTGACCCGTATATTCCTGTAAATATTGTAAATAAACGTGTGGTGGTGATTTAACAACATGTCTGCCTGTCTGTGTCCGGGCCGGGTTCACATCTGGCGTAGTCGGCAGGATGCTCCGCCTGTTACAAGGCGGGGACCTGTATATAAAAATTCTGTTGTGGACCGCCCGGTGCAGCAGGGGACCCCACCCACGTGCCGCGGGTGCTGCGTGCACACAGCCCCGCGGGGTAAAGGAACCCCACGGACCGCCAGGGGTCCGCTAGAGGGCCGTTATTCCCTGATGCGGGCAGGCGGCGTGCACGGGAGGAGTGCAGCGGGCTCCCATGAGCGAGCCATTGCTGGAGGCGCCCGGGACGGCATGGCGTCCAGAGAGGCCACGCCGAGGACGTTTCCTTGGTTAGACGGGACCTGGGAGGTGAGTTCCCTGCCTATCGGCAGCCGGCCCTTTGGGGCCGGGCGTGTGTTTTGTTTTCCAGGCAGGGACCTCCCGGATCCGCGTCAGTGGCGGGGGCATGCCGGTCTGCAGGGCTCCGGCAGCACGGCGGCAGCCGCGAGGGCTGCGGAGGAGGAGACGCTGCAGCTCGAAAGGTGCCGGCAACAACAAGGCTGCCGGCAAGCACGTCGCCACCGCAGAAGGGGAGCCAAAATGGCCGCGGACCAGAAGTCCCTCCCCCTGACAGGCACGTGATTGGACGGTGTGTCTTGTGTGCCCGCCAATGACCGTAGAGAGGCGGGTCCAAGGAATGTCCATCACGGGCAGGGGGGAGACCCGATTGGGCCAGAGGAGAAGGCCCACAGGAAGTGGCCGGCGTCGGGGGCTGACAGACAGGTAGGCTCCGCGTCGGTTAACTTCCTGTCTTTGCCGGCTGCTCTGGCGGAGCTGGAGGCGTCCCTTCAGCCCGCGGAGCAGCGTGTTTTGCAGATGCTACGTGCCCTCCGGGCTGAAGTGCTGGAACTGGAGAGGAAGGCGCTCGCGGCGCTGAAAACGTTTCGATTAACAACGGGACGGCGCGACGCTGGAATCTCCAGCCGGAGAGGTACGGCGGAGACGGTGAGTACAGCCGACTCCGTACAGCATGCAGGAGGGTCTGCTGAACATGGCTGTGAGGTTAACGATCAGTTTCGAGTAAGCAGCCCTCCGACAGGAGGTGCGGCGCCGCGGGCTGTATGCGCGGCGAGGGGGGAGTCCGAGACGACGCTGAATGGACACGGGCTGCTAAGTGCCCCGGGTCCTAGCGCCCTCCGCCCCGAGTCGGCTGCGGTCTCACGCCGCACTGTAGGGACGCAGACGGGAAAGAGGCGCCTTCTTTTCCATTAGGAGTCTCAAACCGTCATGGCGTCCCAGAGTGAAGGGAGGAATAACAGGCTGGGTGCCGATTCCTCCGATATGTTGGGACGCGGTGCTGGGTGCACGCGTCCGGGTGCTGGCTGCCCTCTGCGGGGACAGAGGGAATCCCTGAGGCCGGCGGAGAGAGCGCAGGCGGTGCCGGCGGTTCCACCATCAAGAGGGGCACGGAAGCCGCGGAGAGGGTGCCGAACAGGCAAGTGCCGGGGTGCCGGTTGGAGGGGGGAACGCTGCCAGTGCGTGGCACAGGAAGGGTGCCTTGGCAGTGGTTCTGCCCCTGTGTTCTCTTTTGTAGGGACGGACCCCGGGCGAGCAGTAGGACCCCCTTCGTTGGGGACCTGCCCTCTGATGTCGGACCGTCTGCGGAAGGATCTCTCTGCTGGGGTGCGAATGCCGCCACGGCTGGAGGAGGCTGCAAGGGAGCGAGTGGCTTCGACCAAAGGGGCGCGGAGGCCTCGGAGGGGGTGCCGAACGAGGAGGCCCCAGGGTGCCGGTAAGAGGGGGGGAGCACAACCTGTGCGAGGCGCAGGGGAGCACCAAGTGGTGGTGCTCAGGCCGTGTCTCCGCCCCTGTCCCTGCTAGGAGTGCGGGGCCGGACCCCGGCTATCCTGGAGTTGGACCCGCTTCGGGGCTGTGCTGCCCTCGCGGGACAGGCCGCTCTTTTCCCCGAGTGGTCTTCGCTGGCTGTGGGGCAGTGTCAGGGATGCCAGGGGCCATGACCCGGCCGGGACGTCTTGAGGGACCGGATGTGGGTCTGTGCCCGCCCTGGATCACGTGGGGGTTGCCTTCCGGGTTGTTTTGGGGGCCACGGGTACAGGGCATAGAAGCTCCACCCTGTAGGGGCCCGTGGTCACCGCCAGGAGGCACCCCATTGCCTTGGGGACCTGTTACCCCAGCACTTCCGCCACACCAGGAAGTGCTGGGGGGAAGATTTATGACGGCGCCTGGAGAGCAGCCGGGAGGACAGCAGGCACTTCCGCCACACTGGGGCGTGGCCAGAGGAGGATTGCCGGGAGCACCTGGTGCTCATCCGGGAACCCTATAAAAGGGGCCGTCTCCATTCATTCAGGGCTGGAGTCGGGTGGAAGAAGGACGAGGCACGAGAGGAGTGTGGAGGCGGCCCGAAGACAAGGCATTGTGTGGCCAGGACTGTGATTGGGGTATTTTGTGCACGTGACTGGGTCTGAGTGACCATTGCTGGGGTCTGGGTGACCCATATATTCCTGTAAATATTGTAAATAAATGTGTGGTGGTGATTTAACAACATGTCCGCCTGTCTGTGTCCGGGCCGGGTTCACACTATCTATCTATCTACCTTACAAACAGTGGTACTGTAAGTTTGTGAGATTAGAAGCATTCTGACAGAGGCTACATCTTAATAATACAAAAGGGTAAAGTAGAGCAATATAATACTCTACCAAGACAAAACACAGATTTAACATTTAACTGTTCTGCAGTATTTTAAATTGGGAGAAAAACAAAGTCTCACTTAGAAGTTCTGTTCAAAGCTTTTTTTTTAAATATGGCAAGATCTAATTAATAAAACTTTAGAATAAGCATTCATAGCAGGGGAAAAGGAGGTTATGCCTATTTATTTATTTATTTATTTATTTATTTTCATAATTTTTTTTGGTCCTGTTTTTCTTGAGTGCAGGGTGATTCCTGTTTGGTAGTTTTTGTTTCTTGTTTTTTTTTTTTGTTCCTGTTCCTGTTTTCTATTTTAACTTTGTTTTTTTTTATATTTATTTTTTTGCTTGACTTTTAAAGTTATTTCATTTTTACGTTGAACTTGATTGCATGCAATTCTATTTACTTGAAATAAAAAAAAATAGACCATCAGCGTTGATCTTCAGTGTAAATTTCTGTTCGTGGAGTTAAGTCCCCTTTAGCAGCTGATGGAAAATCAGAGGACTTTAGGGTGATGCTGTCTGAGTCTCCACTGAGTAACACCTGGGATTCTGTCAACAGTAAAAGGCCATGAAGGACACCACACAACGTCTTCTCTAACTCTCCCTTCTCGTGTCCCTACTCATCATCACCAGTGAAGCTCTTCTGCTCTTCAAGTTCTCATTTATTTCTCCCCTCTTTGATATGAAGTGTTGTCTTCCTATTCTACTCACCTTCATCTCCTCCATCACCCTCCTCGTCTCCTTCAGTGTCTTCTCTCTCTCCTCAAGTCCCCTCTTGATGTCACTCAGTGTCGCCCCCAGCTGTTTCTGTTTGGACACACAAGAGGACACGCGTGGTCAGATCAGAATTCACGTTCACTTTGTGATTTCTTCTTCTCTTTCTGACTCCTGATATTTTCACAACACATTTGTTTTAAATTTCCTGACTCAACTTAGACTTGAATTAATAAACAGGAATACCTAAAAGATTAAAAGAAAATGTGTGAGAGAGAGAGAGAGAGATACTGCTCTGAACTGATTCAAGTCCACTTTAGTTTTCTTACTGAATTTAAAAAGAGATCCTTACAACAGCTAAAGCCTTCTCCTTCACACAGTTATGGTGATGTCAGCTCCCAGAATTCACCCCCTGACTTTATCTTAACTACCAAATTACAGTCAGAAGTTCTCAGACTCAGAGCAGGTGAACTCCTGACTTGGTTTATGGTCACTCAGGTGATGCTTTGTCCAGATTGCTGTATCCATGGAGAGCTTCCTCTGGCACACATGGAGGAGCATTCAGTTTGCTTTTCATTCTTCTAACAGATTCTTTTCTCTCTCTATGCCTTTTCTCTTTGTGGCTGTGGGCTGCACTGCAGTTTACAGTTTTTGAGGTTTCACTCCTACTGGTTTTCTTTTTCTGTAAAAATAATGTATAATTGCTTTGTAAAATGAGATCACTTGGTTTCCTCCTCAGCAATTCACTAGAGATGTTGGATGTGTGGTCTCTCTTACTTGTGCACTTTGATTTCCTTTACCAGGCAGGACTGAATGTGACACCCACATTCATCTCCATTACAGGGGTCTTCAGCTCTCACAGTCTAAGCTTACACCAGCCAACAGTAACATCATCTTGCTAAGAACACCTCATGAGGGTCAGAATGTCAGACATCTCTACAAGTAGCCCATGTGACTCTCGCACCCCTGTCAGTGGACAGTTGTGGTCTGCAGGTTGTAGTTTGAACTTCACTGCCTGAGATGCTCAAAAAGAACTTCTCCATTGCTCCCCACCTTTCTTCTGTCAGTGAATTAGTCGATTATTACAACAATGGGCTCCAGAACATCCTTTAGACTCATGCTCCAGTTAAATCACGAGTGGTCTCTGTTGTAAAATCTGCCCCGTGGTTTACAAGTGACCACCGAGAGATGAAAGCAGCCAGGCGAGCCCTCCAGTGGCGTTTTCTTGCAACAAGTTTAACAGTCCATAAATTAGCTTATCAGGAACACCAAAAACACTACTCCAGAGCACTGACCACCACCAGATCTCAATACTATTCAAATTTAATCAACAACAGTCCTGGAAATTCCAAACAACTTTTTTTCTGTGATAAATTATTAACTAAATCCTCAGACCTATGCCTGTAATAATTTCACAGAGGAGCAGAGCAATAATTTTATTGAATATTTCACCTCTACGGTAGACATCATTCGCTCCTCATTGTCTGTCTCCAGCCCTCCATTGCTGGATGTTTCTACACCAAAGCCAATGGGCTGCCTTTCCCAGTTTTTCTGTACCACAGTTAAAGAAGTTGATGGCATCATGCAGAGGATGAGGCCTTCAACGTGTTCGTTGGACCCTTTTCCTACTCCTCTGGTAAAAGCTAATGTATCAGATAAAAGCCCTCTTATTGCTGATATCATTAATCACTCTCTCCAGAGCAGCTTAGTCCCATTGGCCTTGAAAACTGCAAAAATTAGACCTCATTTAAAAAAATCCTCTTTGGATTCTGAAGTGATAGCAAACTATCGTCCGATCCCCAACCTTCCATTTTTGTCTAAGGTTTTGGAAAAGGTTGTTTTCTGTTTGAAAAATTTCAATCTCGTTTCCGAACTTCTCACAGTACAGAGACAGCCCTGGTCAGAGTCACCAATGACGTCCTGGTGGCTGCTGACCAGGGCTCTCCATTACTCCTTATCCTCCTGAACCTCCCAGCTGCATTTGATATGGTAGATCATAATATTCTCCTTCATCATCTCCACTATATCATTGGACTTTCTGGCACTGCTCTAGAGTGGTTTGAGTTGTATCTTACAGATAGGGCAGAGTATGTGGCCCTCGGGGACACTAAATGTCATACCCACACTGTCACCTGTGGGGTCCCACAAGGATCAGTCCTTGGGCTGACCCTTTTTTAATATCTATAAGCTACCCCTGGGCCACATCATCGGCAGGCGTGGAGTTTCATTCCATTGCTATGCCGATGATACGCAGCTCTATATGAGAATGGATTTGACTTCTCTTACACCTCCATTAACTCTTTCCTATTGCTTGGATGAGATTGAGGCCTGGATGTCCAAGAACTTCCTCAAGCTGAACAGCACCAAAAGTGAAGCTCTTTTAATTGGCACTTCCCATCAACTTCGTTCCTCTGTAAATTGTATTTCCTTTTCTGACCGTACCATCACCCTCTACCCTTCTGTTACAAATCTGGGTGTCAAGTTAGACTCCCATCTGTCATTTGATATACATGTCCATCATCTTTGTAAAATTGCATTCCTTCATTTCCGAAATATAGCCAAACTCCATCCCTGCCTCTCCCTCTGTGATGCTGAAAAGCTGGTTCATGCCTTTGTCTCATCCATGCTGGACTATTGTAATGCACTCCTCATCGGGATACCCAACAAAAGCCTTCAAAAGCTCCAACAAATTCAAAATAATGCTGCAAGAATCCTGATGAGGGTGCGGAAATACGAACACATTTCACCAATCCTTCAGTCACTTCATTGGCTCCCTATTCACCTCCGTATCGAATACAAACTCTGTTTGTTTACTCACCAGTGTATCCATGGAAATGCTCCACAATATCTGAAGGAACTCCTTATACTACAATCCACTGCAAGAAACCTCCGTTTTACAAATACCCACCGCCTTCGCACCCCGTGGCTAAACTTCATACAGTAGGTGACCGAGCTTTTACAGCCGCTGCTACACAGCAGATTGTGGGCTGATTTAAAAAACAGCTAAAGACTTTTCTATTTAGGAAAGCTTATTAACAAGAATACAATAATTATTGTCGTTATATCTCTGTTTTTATCTTGCTTTGACTTTGTTTAAACTTTTTATATAGCACTTTGAGATTTACTGCTAATGTAAAGTGCCCTATAAATTAAATGAATTATTATTATTATTATTATAAAAAGAAACTGATCAGAGCACAAAGAACGTCAGCTCAGTTTAACGAGAGCACTCGGCTCACTCGACTGTCCATTAATAACTTTGGGTGTCTCATCCTGGACTGTTTCACGCCTTACACACAGTGTCACCAGGATAGGCTCCACAGCCCACTGCTATCTATAAATATGACATTTTAATTTTTGAATTTATTTGCTTGGCAGAAGCTTTTATCCAAAGCGACTTACAAAAGTGGTAAACATAATCGAGTAACATTAGGCCAGGGCCTTGTTTGTTCAGCACATGTAGTAAGACAGGTAATACAAGTTAATTGTCGTAAGTGAGAAGATGTGACAACTAACAAATATCACTGGCCAACACACATTTTGGTACCTCAAATGTCAGACCTGTTTCTTTTTATATTTGACCTGCTGATTCCAAAAAATGGCCCCAGTTTTTCCTATCAGCTCTAGTTTTTGGGGTACAGAACATACGCCATATACCACTCTTCACTCAGCTCGCCCATAAAAAATCAGGATATTTTAATGTAGCGTTTAAATTAATATCTTTAAAGCATGAAGGAAACCTATTAAATATTAAAAGAAAAGTGTACTACATGAAAATCTACTTATTTCATACTAAAAGCACAGATTTATGATACAAACTTCCCAGTCATTCGACACACAAGAAGCTCCTTTTGAAAGACTTCTGAGAGTGGGACATGAAAGGACAATCCCACAGAAGATTCCAACAATAGTCGGCCATCATGTGTGCATCCCATCTTCCTTAGTATCTGACTTCCATTGTTTTTATGTCTTGGTGAAATCTCTCACTTTGCTCTTCGCTTAAGTCACCAGGGTTCTCTGGAAAGCCATCTAAGTGACTGTGCAGATGATGGACTTTAACACTCCTGTGACAGCCAAGCCTGTTGAAGTGAAAGAGCACATCCTCAACTAAGTGTATGTAGTTGTCTGCCTTCCTGTTGTCAAGAACGTCTATCACAACAAGAATAAATGAAGACCAGGCCTATCATTCGATGTCATTCATTGATGCTATGAAATGTGGGTCCTTTAGAAGATGTCTGATCTGTGGACCATCAAACAGTCCTGCCTTCAGTTGTTCTGTGGTAAGTCCAGGTAACTTATCTTATGCACTACTGTGTGTATTTAATGCACCAACTGTCTTTATTCAAAGCCTTTACAAATTGTGTCATCAGGCCTAGCTGTATATGATTCTGTCTCGTGCTACCAAAGGTTCATTGATTACATTTTGTCCTTCAACCACCACATATTCCCTCAGAGGCCAATCTTTTGGATGTAAAACTACAGTTGGAAATAAAATGACATATGTAATATGTGAACACTCACTATATCTGCTAACTTGTACACAAAAACACAAACCAGATAACAGAAGAAGGAGGCAAAAAAAAACTCATTAGAATTTGAATTTCCCATTATGACATCCTAATTCTGCAGAAGAGATCTTTTAAAGAGCAGACTACAATTTTATAAATTCAATCATATCTAAGTAACTAGAGCTGATGTGGTCCATCCAATGCAATTTTCTAAATCAGCACCCCCAAATGACCTCAGGAACAGGCCTGAAAACCAAGACACCAAGAAAACAAAAATATTTTGTAGAGCTGTGTAATCATAGCTTATAATCAATAAATCAATTAAACTTAAACAACAAGTTAATGGAAAACATTTATTCTATCAGTTTGACATATTCACAGCACAGATGGACCTTCATTTACTTCTTAAATACATTGAGGGAGTCAGCAGTACGGGTGAAGGTGGGCAGCTCATCACACCAAGTGGGAACTACGCAGGAAAAGAGTCGGGATTGAGAACTGATAACACGCAGAGGTGACACCAGACGCTGTTCACAGGCAGATCGAGTGGGAGAGAAGGAGCAGAGGACTTCAGCAGGTCTCCATTTACTCAGGTGATGACCCACTGACTACTCTGTAGGCAACAATGAGGGTCTTAAGATGGATGAATGAATTTCTTTGTCACACTGCATTACAGATCCGTAAATTCCTGTCATTCATTTTGTTTCCATTAAACACTAAAATCCACTCACCTGTTTTTCTTCTCTTTCCGTCTCCAGCTCAACCTTTTCATGGCTGTTGTGTTCAGTCATTCCACACATCATGCAGATACAGGAATCATCAGTTTTACAAAACATCTCCAGACTTTTCTGATGTTTCACACAGAGTTTCTCCTTCAGATTTCTATCAGGATCAGTCAGCTTGTGTCCCTTCCAGGCGTCTCCTTCATAGTGAAGCTGCAGATGAATCTGACAGAAAGAGGCCATGCAGGTTAGACAGGACTTCACCGCTCTGAACTTCTTTTCAGTGCAGAAGTCACACTCCATGTCTCCAGGACCAGCATAATTCTGAGATGGAGGAGGAGAATTGATTGTCGTCTTCTTTAATTTCTTGATGACTTCATTCAACAGAGTATTTCTGTTCAGCTCAGGCCTTGTGGTGAAGGTGTGTCTGCACTGAGGACAGCTGCACTCTTGGCTCTGATCCCAGTAGTCCGTGAGGCACTTCAGACAGAAACTGTGACCACAGGGGATAGCGACGGGGTCAGTCAGGGTGTCCAGACACACCGAGCAGGTGAACTTGTCCTGTAATCCACACAGCTGGGCTTCAGCCATTGTCAGTCTGAGGAGAGGCAGGCAGAGAGAATCAGTCAAAGAAACAAGGAAGTGACTTGTGAAGAAACGAAAGTGAAAGTTTGTCTGTGCTCAGTGAGGAGGAGGAGATTTAAAGAGAAAGCTGAGAGCTCACAGAGAGGACATCTGAGGAGACACTGAGGTTGAACAGTGAATGTGAGACAGGAGCTCAGAGAGTAAAGACCACACAGTGACAGAAGAGATGACCTGTCACAGGGGTCTGCTAAAATGTCATTCATGTCACATCACATCACGTCTTATATCACTGAAAGATACTGAGAAATTAGTTCACGCTTTTGTTTTAAGTCGTCTAGATTACTGTAACGCACTCCTCTCAGGATCTCCCAAAAAAGAAATAAATCAATTATGATGAGTGCAGAATGCAGCTGCTAGAATCCTAACTAGGAAAAAAAAAA
>JANRMT010062807.1:10837522-10860453 GCA_026402145.1 Polypterus bichir lapradei
CTCCTCTGCCTGGAGATGATCCTGTTCAGTGGATGCAGTGGATTCTCCATGATTGACAGGAGTTTGCTCAGCGCCCGTCGCTCTGCCACGGATGTCAAACTGACCAGCTTCATTCCTACAATAGAGCCTGCCTTCCTAACAAGTTTGTCCAGGTGTGAGGCGTCCTTCATCTTTATGCTGCCTCCCCAGCACACCACCGTGTAGAAGAGGGCACTCACCACAACCGTCTGATAGAACATCTGCAGCATCTTATTGCAGATGTTGAAGGACGCCAACCTTCTAAGGAAGTATAGTCGGCTCTGTCCTCTCTTGCACAGAGCATCAGTATTGGCAGTCCAGTCCAATTTATTATCCAGCTGCACTCCCAGGTATTTATAGGTCTGTACCCTCTGCACAGTCACCTCTGATGATCACGGGGTCCATGAGGGGCCTGGTCCTCCTAAAATCCATCACTAGCTCCATGGTCTTGCTGGTGTTCAGGTGTAAGTGGTTTGAGTCGCACCATTTAACAAAGTCCTTGATTAGGTTCCTGTACTCCTCCTCCTGCCCACTCCTAATGCAGCCCATTCTGCTCCTTCTTTCAGTTTACCCCCTGTGTCTGTCCAGGTACTCGGAGTTTGCATTTTTATCACAATTTATGCTATTTGTTCAAGATTTTTATGTTGTATTTTAGTCTGAATTATTGTCTTTTATTCTCTTTGAATGTTTTGTATATCCTGTATTTATCTTTATTTAGTGAGATATTATTTGTAGCCAATGTTATAATCGGTCCTGTTGTTCTTTCTGAATTTTGGGCATAGGAAGGGTGCTATATAAATAAATTGTGTTCTTATTAGTATTTTTATTTTTTTTCTTTTGATGGCCTATCATTTATAACAATAAGTGACAAAACTAGAGAAGTTCTATATAATGCAATTAATATATTCAGTGTAGAATATATATTGCCGTTTTCTTCACATACATGTTTAAAAATATTAGATTCGCTTAAATGTTAATTCTAAATTGGTTTAGTACAATATTGCACACATGCCTAGTACATTTTAAAAAAACGCAATCACTTTTATTATAAACGTTTTACTAAACTCTAAAATGGTGCAAACATTGTAATTCTAACGTATATTTCGTTTCATGAATGTAAATGAAAAACTATTTTCAATGAACACAGATCTTGATGATTTTAATTTTGTCGACATGTTAAATGGTTCCCACAGTCCCGAACACAACGTAAATGTTAATATTAGTATTTCACAGAAACGATCCGTATTGTTTAGTTTGATGTGTGACACGACATGATGGCAGAAACCCTCTGAACTTCACAATGATGCGTATTATTTGTTCTGATGTACTTTTTTTCCTTCTCATTTTTATCGCTTAATTTCTGAACGGGTCCTTGACCCGACATTATTTTCCGGGCTTTGCCGAGACCTGCCGAAACCTTCCAAAAGTAACTTTACGAAGTCAGTCCTGAAACGACGGAGACGTCACTTCCGGGTCTGTAACTGCGGGTCTACAACTGTGGTGACGTATGGTGCTGTGGCTCTGCAGGTGGATGCTTCTCAGACAGACAGACAGACAGACAGACAGACAGACGGACACGTAACACACAGCAGGCGCTCGCCGCTCTCGGCTCCTTCACAGTTTTTTAATTTTCTTGGTTATTCAACTAGTTTTATCTCAGGATTTGTGAGACGTAATCAAGTCTGTTAAACAGTCTTGTCTACTCCTGCACCCTATGATTAACACACACAGATCTTAGTCAAACAATTGGGTATAAGTGATGCCCTGATGCCAGTCCCTCTGTAATAGCCCACCTCAGACTCATTCCACTTAAGTACATAAGAGTGACCCCTCCAGCCTGTCACTTCTCATTGCCCCACACTGGGACTCGCTGTCACCAGCACTAACAAATGTACAGATGTCTCTGAGACACATGAAGGCTCATATAACATTTGGTTTCATGCCAGTTCCAAACAAAGGGGGTCTTACTTCTGCCACCCTTGCTCTTCTGTAGCCAGCAGACACACCACATGCACTTCAGATCAGGTCATCTACCTCAACCTAAGCATATTCAGGCCTGGCCAGTACTTGGATTGGAGACCATCTAGGAAAAGCTTGGGTGTCTGCTGGAAGAGGTGTTGGTGAGGCCAGTGGGGGGCTTACCCGGTGGTCTGAATGTGGATCCCAATGCCCCATTGCAGTGACGAGGGCACTGTGCTGTATAAATGGTGCTGTCCTTCAGGTGAGAAGTAAAACTGAAGTCCCGACTCTCTGTGGTTATTAAAGATCCCTGTGTGTCCTCCATGAAGATCTCTTGGCTAAATTGCCCTCCAAGGCCTTGTCATTGTGCCCCCTAATCGTCCCCTCTCTCTGATTAGATAACTATTTCTCTCACCACTTCACCATCTAATAGCTCATGTGTGGTGATTGAACTGGCACAAAATACAATACAATTTACTTTTTTGTATAGACCAAAATCACACAAGAAGTGCCACAATGGGCTTTAACAGGCTCTGCTTCTTGACAGCCCCCCAGCCTTGACTCTCTAAGAAGACAAGGAAAAACTCCCAAAAAAACTTGTAGGGAAAAATGGAAGAAACCTCGGGAATGGCAGTTCAAAGAGAGACCCCTTTCCAGGTAGGTTGGGCGTGCAGTGGGTGTCAAAAAGAAGGGAGTCAATACAATACAATGCACAGAACAAAACAAATCCTCAATAAAGTATAAAATTAAAAATTTTAGAAGTATGGAGCAGAATTAAACAGTAGATGATATCACATAATATGATTTGTCTGCCGTCACATCATGAGGTGGATGCTGCACATTAGTAGTGGTTGAAGTGGCTCTCCACTAACTGTGTAGAAGAGCTTTGAGTTGTGAGAAAAGCACAATTAAAATATTATTATTATTATTCAAGTGCAACCTCTCAGCGTTGATAACACCCTGGGCAAGAAAGCAGTCATTTGCAACATCTGTGGCTCTAATATTTACTTCAGTCTATCAAGAAATAAAGACAAAGTATAGAAATGTCAAAGCAATGTGTCATTTAATAATCTGGGATGAAATATAAGTGATCAGCGTGGACCTCAGCGTTATCATCTGCAGTGCACCACCTACTGGAATGTAAGTCATGTATTAATAAAATGCATTATATTTACCATTCCAACAGATGGCACATTACAAACATTTGTAGTAATAGAATGTATAGAATATTGGAATGACAAGCACAATGTGTATGCCTCTGTTCTATACAATTTAGTATGGGATTTATAAAAGCCATATTAATGTTTGAGATGTGCCATCTGTTGGAATGATGAATTTAACATGATATTTCTGTTACACACCATTTTGTGTTGGATTGGTAAAAGCAGTGTTAGTATTTGTGATGTACCATTTTCTGTAGTGACAAATGCAATTAATTTTATTACTACAAATGTTTGTGTTGTGCCATCTGTTGGAATGAGACAGACATACAAACTTAATGGACACGCAGATACACAGACACAGAGATACTTTTCCTTTTATTAAGGTGGATAACATTGAGAATTTAGATTAGGTATAAATATGCTTTATTATTAGTTTTAGTGCTATTAGCTATGAAAAGTGTAGGCCTGAGGTAACTTTAAAAGGACACCATTTATGTCAGCAGAAGGGCCCTGGCCTGCCAGCCTTTTCACAGGCAGATCTTGTTTTGTGAACGCCGGTGCTGAGCCGCTCACTGACAGAAGACAAACAAACTGCAGGCAGGGCCTTTGCCAGTGTGAGTACTGGGCAGGCTCTTAGGCTGGCACATCAAACATATAAGCACTTAATGGCATTTAGATTTATTAGGGCTCAGTAATGCTTTGGACAATAACGTTAAAATAAAACACATTCTGATATCTACCTAGTCTGAGCTACTGTATATTGGGGTTAAGAGCTGATTATTGAAGGTTACGGACCTTTCACTGCACATCGATGACCGTGAAGTTAGCAGCAGCTTAGCCGTGACTGACGAGTGAGGCTTTTATATGAGCACACGCAGATATATGTTAGATTAGCATTTAGGTTTATATGCCTCTGCTTCTTTGTATGTCCAAACGATAACACATAAAGTTACAGCTGAACCTATTAGTTAGCTTATTTAATCAGTTATTAAAGGCTTGTCTTTTTTCCTTCTTTCTAGCATGAAGCTCCGTGTCGAGGCTGTCCGCAGTTTGGCTCTCATCAGTGAAGCTGCGCGCTGCCGATTACTGGCACAGTCGCCATTTATTTTAGCCTTACAGCAGTGTGGCTCAACCTGTGGGGCGAGATATCAACAAGGGGGTCGCGAAGAATAAATGGAAATTGAAGAAGCTATTTGTTAAAACAAACTCGTTTATTACAACTGTTTATGGTAGAAACATCACACTGAATATGTGGACTACCGGCTCTGTGATATGAGTGTCAATGACCGCGTGTCGTGATGTGTCGTTCGCCTCTAAGAGCCGATTCTTTGCAGCGAACGAGTAGATTCGACTTCCTTTAAATCTTCATCCACAGAGAATTCATGCGGACAGGGGCGGAACTTTATTTCGATAGGCACACCAGCCGGCCAATCACAAGCAAAGACAGACTAGGAATATACCATTATGTGAAAGAAGGAAGGTGGGCAGACGCTCCGAATACAGCGAGTGTAGTGGTACAGTCCAGGCACACAGAGCGACAGAGAGACCAAGCACGTCGAGAAAAAGTGAAGAAATGAGCAAAAACTATCGCAAGCCAAATTAACATTAAGAGATATCTCAAAATGAATTTCAGATATGTTAAAATGTAATTTACTTTTTAAGATATCTGAAACTCGCTTCGACATATCTTAAAATAATTTCCTTTACATTTTAAGATATCTGCTATACATTTTGAGATATCTCAAATACATTTAAAAATATCTAAAAATCATTTCCTTTAAAACTGCCTATTATTTCAATGGGACTTCTTCTTTATTATAAGATATCTTAAAATGTATTTGAGATATCTGAAAAAGGACTGAAAGCTTTTTTGAAATATCTTGAAATAGAGTGCCCTTTTAAAGATATCTTAAAATGCATTTTAGATATCTTGAAATACAATTTGAGATATTTTGAAATACATTGTTAGATATCTGAAATGGAGCAGAGACACATTTTAAGATATCATGAAATTAATTTTACACATCTAAAAATGTATTTCAAATATCTGAACCAATAATGAATTTCAAGATATCTTAAATGCTTTTTAAGATATCTAAATTATATTTCGAGATATGTTAAAATGACTTCCTTCTCATTTCAAGACATCTCAAATACATTTTCAATAACTTCCTGTTCAGATTCCCATGGCGCAGGCAGAGACTTGAGAAGTTACCAGAAAATATCAGAGTACAACTGAGAGACTGTTTTGAGGATTTGATCCCACGAATTGAAAGACACGATGCCAGAAACTCTCCAGCAGTTATCAACAACTTTCTCGCTACGCCTCATTAAAGAAGGTAAGCGACGCAGAAGTGTGAATGTCATTTTAAATTAATGTTAAATAAGAAAGTAAACTGATCAATAGGGCAAACGTGTTTGTGCGGTTGAAAAATGTTTCTGTTGCTTTATTGGTATATTTTAGAAAAACTGAACTTTGACGTGGAATGTCAAAACGTATTGATGAAATTTTTTAATAATAATTTATCAAAATCAATTCTCGTCTTTGTGTGTAGGTAATGCACACATAGACCTTCTTTCTGATCAATCATTTAACGATATGCACATATAACTGCATTCAATTGTATTTTCTTTTTAACTGAATCACCTAGGGTTGACTGAAATTTAACACTGCGTCTTGTGACATTTTTAAAAATGTTTATTTTCATATTAATAACATAACAAAGACGATTTAAAATGCAGTATATTGTAGAGTCCAGTGGCGTACCTGCATGGCGTTATTCTTTCTCAAGTTTCATTAAGCTCCTTTCTTGCAGTATGTAGGGCCAGTTAGATCTTAATACTTGACTCCTGAGGTAATTGTGGAATCTGAAATACGTGTGAGTCTGCACTGCCCACCCCATCCACAGTCGCTTTCTTGTCCGTGACCGTACTGTGTTCGTTATAGTAGCCCCATGCTGGAAAGATCGTGCTCATAAACTCAATTAATGAGTCCGATGTACTGAAGAAAAATGCAATTAGTTCTACTTTAAGGGGTGTTTCATTTTTATTTATTTATTTTTTATTTCCATACCACCCTGCCGGGATTTGTTCCTGCCTTGTGCTGGCTGATTGGCTCAGCAGACCCCCGTGGCCCTGTGTTAGGATACAGTGGGTTGGATGGATTTACATACTAACAATAAATACAGCATTTTTACCTGCGTGATTTTGAAAGTGTTATCCCTTTAAATAAATACATTCGAGACACTTTGCTTACATGGCTTAAGATATCGTAAAAACAAAAATGCGTAAAAGCTGCTCAACAATTCCTGACAATCTCTGGATGAACTGAGGATTTTCTCCACCACAGCAATGAATTAAACTTGAATAGTATTTTAACGCCTATGGTTAAGTGAACGAGAGATATTGCATATGATTTCCTTGTTGTTTTCTTATAACAAGTTGCATTAAATACATTTAGAGAATCTCCTTAGTCCAATTGTATAGCTGTCACAGTTGTAGCCTGTCTCGACAGCACCGGGTGCGAGTGTAGGAGAATTCTGAACGAGCCGTGACTGATCACGTGATGGAGTCACGTGCTGCACAGCCCATAATAAAAGTATCCGTTTTTCTTGCTTCGGCATCTCTTCCAAGTGGCAGAATGCATGAACACCTACAGAAACTCTCACATATTTTACTGTTTATCCGCAGTATTTCAGAGAGCTGCATCTTTGTATGTAACCATGTCCAACTGTGCACATAAGGACTTCGGTCGACTATTTACATCGGGACCATATCTCCTTCGCTCGCCGGCATGCTTCATTATCTGCCATCGCAACTGTTGGAGATCAACAACCACAGCCTTCCAAAAGACATCACAGTCATCAAACAACTTGGACTTCTCCGTCGCTCCCGCTACGTCCACAGAGGGTCTGATCGGCAGTTTGTTTACATCAAGCTCCATTCCGTCCCTGTGCTCAGCAGCAACTCGCTCCGTCGCAGCCCGAATACGTCATCCG
This sequence comes from Polypterus bichir lapradei, assembly GCA_026402145.1. NCBI lineage: Eukaryota > Metazoa > Chordata > Cladistia > Polypteriformes > Polypteridae > Polypterus > Polypterus bichir. The sequence goes on from JANRMT010062807.1 coordinate 10,844,661, forward strand.
AGCACCATCACCATGGAGACTAAAAACACTGCCCGGCGGCGGTCCAGGCGAGACGGAAAGCCTGGAGTGGAATTCAGCTTTCTTCGTCCTCTGGTTAAAAGCAACACCTCGGTAAACATCAAAGTTGAACTTTTTAATGTTCAGTCTCTGCCAAATAAAGCATGTCTAATTTATAATCACATTGTAGACAGGGGAATTGACATTATTTGTTTGACTGAGACCTGGCAAAAATCCGAGGTATACTCAGTTTTAAACGAGTCCTGCCCTCCTGGGTACACCTACCTCGGAAAGGCCCGCAGCTCTGGACGTGGCGGTGGTCTGGCTGTAATCCATCGGATAGGTTTGCAATTATCACTTCACCCCCTTCCTAAATTCTCAACTTTTGAATGCCTGGCAATTAATTGCAAACATCTACTTTTTATAACAATACTTCTTATTTACCGACCACCAAAACAGCACCCTGATTTCATTACGGAAATGAATGAGCTGCTCTCATCTTTCTGTACAACATCATCAAATGTACTGATTTTTAGAGATCTGAACATTCATGTGGACACAACCTCTAATTATTCTGCTGCCCAGCTCCTAGATTGCCTAAATCTGAGGCAACTTGTCGAGGTCCCCACTCACAACAAGGTCCATACCCTCGATTTAGTCATTACTGACTCAGTTCTCATCTCTGACCTCCAAGTATTTGATCTGGGTGTATCCGATCACAAAATTGTCTCAATGGATTTACCCACATATTCACTATACTCTAAACCACAACATCCTTGAGACCCATGCCTCAGTTAAATCACGAGTGGTCTCTTTTGTAAAACCTGCCCCATGGTTTACAAGTGAGCTTCGACAGATGAAGGCAGCTGGGGGGCAAGCCCTCGAGTGGCATTTTGTTGCAACCAGTTTAACGGTCCACAAATTAGCTTATCGACAACACCAAAAAAACTACTCCAGAGCACTGACCACTGCCAGATCTCAATACTATTCAAATTTAATCAACAACAGTCCTGGAAATTCCAAACAACTTTTTTTCTGTGATAGATCATGTACTCAATCCTCATACCTACGCCTGTAATAATTCCACAGAGGAGCAGTGCAATAATTTCATTGAATATTTCACCTCTACGGTAGACATCATCCTCTCCTCATTGTCTGTCCTCAGCCCTCCATCGCTGGATGTTTTTACATCAAAGCCAATGGGCTGCCTTTCTGTTGACATGTAGACTAAATGTCCTTGCGATGGCAAGAAAATTATTAACAGCGTACGCTTATGCTGATGTCGGATGGATAACAACACTCTCTGAAGCTTCTTGACCATAGTCAAAGTACACCGGTCACGAAGTCTCCTTTTATTACAAAAAAAAAAATCTTCTATATATATAATTCACTTAGCAGCCAACCATGGCATGCAAGACACAGACCATGGGATACGTACGACAGAGCTATGCCCGGCAACTCACAGAGCCCCGCCCACCAACTCTAAGACCATGGGATACGCACGACAGAGCCCCACTTGCCAATTGTAACCCTCCTCCCGCGTCATGGGATACGCACGACAGAGCCCCACCCACCAAGTCTAACCCTCCTCCCACATCCACCCTCGCTCTTGAGGCATGCACACTGCCTGCTCATGTGCCCGCACGCAACACCTCACCAAACACCGCCTCAGTCACTTTCGTCTCTGCTACAGTCCACATGCACCTCTGAGCCACGTTGACTTTTCATTGTTCTTTTCGGTTCCGGCTGCTTTTCTATATACTAAGTTGACCATGGCATGCAAGACAGAGACCATGGGATAGGGATACGCATGACAGTGCCCCGCCCACCAACTGTAACCCTCCTCCCCCGTCTGTGGTATAGTGGGTCCACAGCTCACTGGGCAAAGGCCATTTTAAATAAATAATCACTGCACCCGAGGCGGCTTCGTGAGGGGGGCGTTGTAGCAAGCCGCGGGACGCTCGGGGGTGTGGGCGTTTCTCACCGAGTGCACAGGTGAGGAACTGCCCACATCCGTGATTGCTCCCGTGGCTAATGCTACAGCTGTGATGGCCCCTCGCGTTATAAAGAAAGAAGCGTGAGTTGGTTAGGAAAGGATCAGAAAAGAACGAAAGGAAAGAGGACGGAGGTTACCAGGAGCAGGAGAGGAAGCAGATCGGTGAGAGAGAGAGCCGCGAACGAGCGCCGCGAACGAGTGCTCACGGGCAGCTGCGAGGGTCTGGGGTGTTGGGCCTACACCCAAGCGTTTGAGTTGGATGTCGCTCCCGCTGAGCGATCAGGTAGCGGGAGTGACCAAGGGAAGGCGACTGGCCGCAGAGAGGCCGCGAAAAGGCAACGGAAGTCAGGAGACTTGGTGCTGGAATCCCCAACGTGGGCGACCTGGCCGTTGTGGGAATCCAAGTCTCCGAGGCTGGGTTGAGTGCCAGACCGAAGCCAGGGATCAGGAGGTCTCCAGTCTCGTGTGAGAGTGAAGGGAAGAGGGCAGCTGCAGCATGAGTGTGGCTCCCCTGTTGCGAAGCCTGGACAGGGAAAAGCAGGGGAGTCACAAGTTAAATGATGCACCGGGCTTGTTGTTTGTTTTAAAGACTTCTCCCAAAGAAACATTTAACCTCGTTTTAAAGGACTGTGTTTTTTCTATTTGATTTTAACCTCCACATTTTATGGATTATTTATTTATTTAATGAAGAACTTTAAATTACTGCACTATTTATTTGAACACTGTTTTGTTGACTGTTTTAAATAAAAGCACAATGCACTTTTTTCTTTAACCATCCCCTTGCTCGAATTATTTGCCTCCACTGACTAGCTCACTCGGTTTCATTATCGACGGTGTAGGGTTCAGGGCTTCTCCAACAGCAATGGGAGTGTGAAGCCAGAACCCACATCATCACACCGTCATGGGATACACACGACAAAGCCCCGACCGCCAAGTCTAACCCTCCTCCCACGTCCAGCCTCTCAAACTGTTTTACACATCTCATACAGCGATTCCCATCCGCGACAAACATGCTTCTTCTTAGATGGTCCTGCAGGAACAGGGAAAACCTTTGTCTACAAAATCCTGATTCATACCATACTAACAGCATAGTGTTTTTGTTGGCTTGCCCGTCTGCCTGCCCGCCTGACTGTTACCAGCATTCACCGCAATGTACTGGAGTGTAAAACTATCACAGCTGCTACTTCACAAACTGTCCTTATTCCCCGGATTTCCCTGACCCCATCAGATTCTAATTTGCCTTTTACTTTTACACGCAGACAATTTCCTGTTAGATTAGCCTTTGCAATGACCATTAATAAGGCACAGGGCCAAACTTTCAAAAAGATATGCCTGTATCTGCCAAAACCAGTTTTCAGTCACGGACAATTGTATGTTGCTCTCTCCAGAGTTCCATCTTTTCATTCACTCACAGTCGTATCCTCAAACCCACCCCATTTGGACAACTGTGTCTTTCAGGAAGTGTTTACCCATCAATAAATAATTATGCGGTGTATGCTACGCCGCGGGTTGGCTAGTATATATATATATACTCAGCAAAAAAAGAAACGCCCCCTGACTTTCAACTGTTTTTACTTTCAGTAGACTTAATGTGTAAATATTTGTATGAACACTAAAAGAGTCAACACTATAAGACATAAACTAAAAATGTTTCACAATGTGTCCCTGAATGAAGGGAGGCTCAAAATCAAAAGTACCAGTCAGTATCTGGTGTGGCCACCAGCTGCTTGAAGTACTGCAGTGCATCTCCTCCTCATGGACTGGACCAGATTTGTCAGTTCTTGCTGTGAGATGTTACCCCACTCTTCCACCAAGGCACCTGCAAGTTCCTGGACATTTCTGGGGGGAATGGCCCTAGCCCTCAACCTGCGATCCAACAGGTCCCAGACGTGCTCAATGGGATTGAGATCTGGGCTCTTCGCTGGCCATGGCAGAACACTGACATTGCTGTCATGCAGAAACTCACGCACTTTTTGCCACTCCTGTCTGGTCCAGCGAAGGTGGGTTTGTGCCCATAGGCGGCGTTGTTGCTGGTGATGTCTGGTAAGGACCTGCCTTCCAACAGGCCTGCAAGCCCTCAGTCCAGCCTCTCTCAGCCTATTGCGGACAGTCTGAGCACTGATGGAGGGATTGTGTGTTCCTGGTGTGACTCGGGCAGTTGTTGTGGCCATCCTGTACCTGTCACGCAGGTGTGATATTCGGATGTACCGATCCTGTGCAGGTGTTGTTACACGTGGTCTTCCACTGCCACATCAGCAGTCCTCATGCCTCCCTGCAGCATGCCTAATGCACGTTCATGCAGATGAGCAGAGACCCTGGGCATCTTTCTTTGGGTGTTTTTCACAGTCGGTAGACAAGTCTCTTTAGTGTCCTGCGTTTTTAGAACTGTGACCTTAAATGCTTACTTTCTGTAAGCTGTTAAGGTCTTAACGACCATTCCACAGGTGCATGTTAATTAATTGATTATGGTTAATTGAACATGCATGGAAAACATTGTTTAAACAATTTACAATGAAGATCTGTAAAGTTATTTGGATTTTTAAAACATTATTGTTGAAATACACAGTCCTGAAAAAGGGGCGTTTCTTTTTTTGCTGAGTATATATATATATATATATATATCTTTTACATGCACATACACACCACCGCGTACCAAAATCATGCAAGCTCTTAACAAAGGGAACGCCTCTTTCAATTGAGAGCATTTTACATTTATATGTCAACACCCCCACTTGCTCTCACATTGCCATGCATTTTTGACAACAGCCTTCCATAAAAACAGAATAGACTTCTCAATTTACATACCAAATACAAATCCTTTGAACCTTTCCAATCTCATCTTTGTTACAGGTTTTGTAATAATATCAGCCACCATTTCTTCTGTTGGACAGTACTTCAGAGTAATTTTTCCATCATTTAACATAGCTCTGACAAAGTGGTACCTCATGGCCACATGTTTACACCTCTGTCTGCTTATAGGGTTCTTTGCCAGGGCAATTGTACCCTGGCTATCCTCATAAATTTCCATTGGTTCATGCTGAATTTCAACATCTATTCCCTTTAAGAGCTGTATGAGATACGTACCCTCCTGTACTGTGGCAGTAAGTGCCATATACTCAGCTTCACATGTAGATAATACCACAGTGGATTGCTTCTTTGTTTTTCATGAAATTAAAGCCCCCATTTTATTTAGACTGAAGCAGTATCCAGTCATGCTGCGTCTATCATCTGCATCTGTTGCCCAATCTGCATCACTATAGGCTTGTAATTTTAATTGATCTTCACATTTTCTATAACATATAGCATAGTCAGCAGTTCCTTACAAATATCGTAACACATGTTTTGCTGTCACCCACTGTTGCGTACTTGGTTTGGACAAGTACTGTCATAGCTTACTGATGACAGAACTTAAGTCTGGTCTGGTACATGTTGTTAAATCGATCAAACTGCCAACCAGTTCTCTAAACCTTTTGGGATCAACGGACTTATCATAGTCCTGGTTATAATCCAGCTTCTGCTCACATGGTGTTGCTCTTGTTTTACATTCTGTCAAGTCAAACCTTTCCAAGATTTTCTTACTATACCCCTCTTGGTCCATTTTTATAAAATCATCTCCTTGCTCAAAGTTTATTCCTAAGAAATGTTTCAGTTTTCCCAAGTCTTTCATTCTAAACTTCTCTGTTAGCATTTCTTTTACATTTTTCATTACCTCTTTGTCACTTGCAGCTAGTATCAAATCATCAACCCCAATAATGATTGTTATTTTGTCATATCTATTTTCTAGTTGGTATACACACAATGGTCAGCCGGATTTTGTATGAATCCATTTTTACACAAGTGATCGTGTAACATTTTGTACCAATTCCTGTCTGACTGTTTTAACCCATAGAATGATTTCTCTAATTTGCTTACTAATTTTTCTCCTTTCTCAGAATCAACCTCACATCCTTCTGGCTGTTCCATATACACTTCACAGTCTATTGGCGCATGTGAGTATGCAGTTTTTACATCCATCTGATGTAACAACATATGATTCTGTTCAGTTATTTGGATCAAAACTCTTATGCTTGTCATATTTGCAGTTGGAGAAAAAGTCTCTACTCCTGCCACCTGACTGTACCCTTTAGGTACATACCTTGCTTTGTACGTCTCAGAACCATCAGGATTGTTCCTAATGGCATACACACATCGACCTCCCACTGCATTCTTACCCTCAGGTAAGGTGGTTAACATGAAAGTCTTCTTTTGTTTCAAGGAGTTCATTTCTTCCTTCATTGCATTCTTCCACTCACTGGATTGATTGGAATTTATGGCTTCTGTAAATGTTTTTGGCACCTTACTTATAATATTGTAACAATAATCAATATTAACTGTTGTTTGGTCATTGTTATCTATATCAAATACATAATCATCCAAGTACGCTGGCTTCCTATGCTCTCTGCTGGGATAGCGTGTACCTGGATTGGCTTTTGGATTGTCTTGGTTACCTGCTCCAGTATGATTTCCATGAAATGGAATGTCATGAACTACCAATAATTCTGCTAATCTGTATAGTATTACCCTTCCTCAGGTCATAATCATCACTGTCATCAGTCTGTTCCTGGTCAGTTTGTGTGCTCTGCTCTATCCTACCCTTCTCAATAAATTTCACTAATCTGTGCTTTAGGACCCTGCCAGTATCTGGATAGTAGATGATGTAGGCTGGGCTATATTTGTCTTAGCCAACAAAAATACCTTGTCTCACACCTACTGTCTAACTTCTTTTTGTCTTGTTTGTATGCATCCCAGAAACATTAGGCCTTTTCCCTCTCAACAGAAAGTATGGTGTCTGTTTGGTGCGATTGCAGTAGCACCTGCTCCTAATTATCATTGCTGTTGGCACCGCATACGTCCATAGCTCTTTGGGGAGGTTACTCTCAATGCGCAGGCACCTGGCCATGTCACATAGTGTCCTCCACTGTCGTTCAGCAGGACCATTCTGGTCAGGTGAGTAAGGTGCAGTGGTTTCATGCCTGATACCATTTTTGGTCAGCAGTGATTTAAAGCTTTCACACATAAATTCTGTACCATTGTCTGACCGCCCGCACACATTTGATTTTCCCATAAGGGGCACTGTCAGCAATAAACTTCTCCAAAGCTACCACAGTACCACTTTTATCCTTTAAAAAATAGATAAATATTACACTGGAATAGTCATCAGTGAATACCATCACATATTTATATACCCCTTTGATCCTGGGTCAATTGGACCTGCTAAATCTGCGTGAACTAATTCAAGTACTTCTTTGGCTCTTTTGTCAGGACATCTGTTTCTACTCTGGGTACATTTTCCCTGAATACAAACTTCACAGGTAAGACTGGTCTTATCACCGTTACCTTTGCTTTTTAACCCGTCAACAACATGTTGTAGCTTCAATATGTCATCATAATTACAATGGCCAAGAGTTTCATGCCATGTCTGCACATCCTAACAACGTTTACAACTGTCATCGTTTCCATCACGGTATGCCGTGTTTAAGAAGTACAGTCTGTTATGCTCTTTGATGTCAAATGAATGACCGTCTTTGAGCTGAATTAAATCTCTGTCTTGCTGGAAGATCACGCTGGCTCTGTTGGCCATCGCTGCTTTCACAGTTCAGTTTTCAGTTCAGTTTCAGTTTTATTTTATTTGTCATATATAGGTTAACACAGGGTCAACATTACAATGAAATGTGTATGACGAGAAAAAACAAGTCACTCAGCCTAATTTAAAAAAAAAAAGTTATAGAGCAATATGAGTTAAATGAGCAGCAAGTACAAATGACAGTTATTGCACAGATAATGTATTATAGAGTACAAATGCATATTCCATAAAGTGCAGATGCATGTTCCAGTCAGTATTCCGAATGTGTGCAGATACAGTTTGTGTGTGAGTAGTGCAATGTAGATGTAGTGTAATGTAGGTGTGATGTAAGTGTATGCGGGTGTTCAGGTGTTGCTGTTGAGGAGTCGAATGGCCTGGTGGTAAAAACTGTTCTTAAGTCTTGTAGTCCGAGCAGCCAGACTTCTGAATCGTCTGCCAGACAGTAACAAGGAGAACAGCTGGCGTGCTGGATGACTGTGGTTTTTATGATGCTGCTTGTCTTACGCAAGTACTGATGGAGGTTAATGTCTTCAATGGCAGGGAGACTCTTGCCCATGATGTGCTCTGCTGCCTTCATCACTCTCTGTAGTGATTTCCAGCTGCTGGCGGAGCAGCTCCCATACCAGACGGTAATGCAGCCCGTCAGCAGACTCTCGACCACGCTCCTGTAAAAGTTTGAGGTGATACTGGTATTCATGCCAAACTTCCTCAGGAAGTAGAGCTGCTGGTGAGCTTTCCTGACCTCAGTGTCTATGTGAAGGGTCCACGAGAGATCCACGGTGATGTTTACTCCGAGGAACTTGAAGCTATTAACCCTTTTAACTTCTATGCCGCTGATGTAGATGGCCTGGTGTTCTCCACCTTGCTGTTTCTGATAGTCCACGATCATGTCCTTGGTTTTGCTGACGTTAAGAGACAAGTTATTATCCAGGTACCAGTTACTCAGTGCCTGCACCTCCTCTCTGTAGGCCATCTCTTCGTTGTCAGTGATAAGTTGTGTCGTCTGCAAACTTGATGATGATGTTTGTGCCGTGTTTTGCAAGACAGTCGTGGGTGAACAAGGAATACTGAGAAAATGTCCTGTGGGTACGAGGGAATGTACAGCACTTCTCCGAGTGTCGCTGTGCACTGTCGTCCTCTGCTGTCAATCAGCTCCACTTCCACATCTCTTCTCTGTTGCGCAATTCCTCTGGTTTTGGTTCCATTAGCCATGGTGTGCCTCCCTGGCTGGAACTTGTCATCAAATGTCTTAAACCTTTTGATGTCTGTAATGATATGGGATGTTGCTCCTGTGTCGACCATCAAGCCTTTTAGGTTCAGCCTTGGCTGGCTCAGGTTTTCACTTGTCTTGAAAGCATAAGTGTGTTCGGTGTCCTCCTCAGCCATCTGCTTCGCATTGTCATTGTCCTGCCATCTCATTCAGCACGTTGCATCTCTGTGTGTCTTACTTTTGCAATAGCTGCACCACTGGGTCTGTCCAGAATGCTTTTTCAGACATGCTCTGGCTATATGTCCTTTCTGACCACAACTATAACATCTGCCTGGCTTTGTGCTGATGAGCTGCTGGGCCTTTCTGTTATCAGTACTCTCATCACGTGATCATCTGATGCACAAACACTGTATTTCTCCTTGTCTTCGTAACTTCTCGATTTTACTTTAAAGTCTGCAAAGGTTGTAGTTTCATCGATACGCGTCACATACGCAGTAAACGGCTTAAATGTTTCTGGAAGGCCCTTCAAAATCATTGCTATCAGGAGACCGTCACTTAATGTTTCCCCCGCACTTCGGAGCGCTGTAATGGCGTTCTCTGAGCATATTAAATAATCGGTCACGCTTTCTCCATGTGTCTTCTGTAATGAGGTTGACTCAGTGTACAAACCAATTATTCATGGCTCGCCCTTACCAGCGTAACAGTCTCTTAAGATTTTTAGTGCTTTTCTGCCGTCATCTGCAGCTTCTCGCATAATAAGGGAGAGGCTCTTATTGTCTAGAAACTGTATTAATTCAGCATATGCCTCAGCATTTCTTTCGGCGTCTTCCTCTCTGCCTTCATCTTCACTTGGCTCGTACAGTATCATCTCTTTTAACCCTTGTAACCGCAGATGGCCCAAAAATTTTGTTTCCCACAGTTCATAGTTCTTCTCTTTTCCATCGAACACTAACTTACTCCATCGGTTACCCTGATCTCTCTTTTTAATTCCAGAAGCACATGCGTCTGCAGTACCCGCCATGCCGTCTTACTCGAAATTTCTTGCCAATTAACTCACGCGTGTCCTGGGACCATAACCTGTTGACATGTAGACTAAATGTCCTTACAATGGCAAGAAAATTATTAACAGCATACGCTTGGGTTATGTACAGTCGTCTGAAGAATAACAACACTCTCTGAAACTTCATGACCAGGGTAAAAATACACTGGTCATGCAGGCTCCTTTTATTACAATAAAAAAAAATGTACATGCACATTCGCACCACCGTGCACCAAAATCATGCGAGCACTTAACAAGGGGAACACATCTTTCAATTGAGAGCATTTTATATTTATACGAGGTGTGGCAGAAAAGTAATGAGACTGGCAACACTGCAAGCGATCTGGCAACGCTGCGCTGTTGTCCTTGATAGAGCACGTGTATCAGTACCCTCCCACAGTCCGTGTGACTTTTTCCTTTTTCCTAAACTGAAAAATGTCCTCAAAGGACGTCATTTCAGGACTTTAGAAAACATCCAAAAGAGTGTAACGGACATGCTGAAGACCTTACCGGTTGAAGACTTCCAGCGCTGCTACCAACAGTGGGAACAACGTCTCCATTGGTATGTAGCTGCCCAAGGGAACTACTTTGAAGGGGATAACATTGATGTTTGAAAAAAATAAAAACTTTGGTAAATAAAAAATCAGTCTCATTACTTTTCTGCCACACCTCGTATGTTAACACCCAGTCGGCAGTTCATGTATGTAAAATCTGTTGGTAGGTTGAATGTTAAATGTGTCTTTTCGTTTCTGATCGCCACTTCCATCTTGGGACAATTCACCATAAACAGTTTCAGCCAATCAGTGTCTTCCAAACACGCAGCAGGACAGCATAAGCCTTCATTGTCGGCGGCGCAGCGTCCTCATTTCATTGTCTTATACATTATTCTTATATGGAACCTCGGGTCACGAACGTCTCTGAACATGTACAAATCGGGTTATGACCAAAAAGTTTGCCAAACTTTTGCATCAGTTCATGACCACGCACTCGGTTGACGACCAAGCCAGTTTATCTTCCAGTTCGTACGCGCCGATGATTTCCGCACGTGTTCAGTCTTTCCCTGTGCATTGTTCTCTGTCAGACATGCATGCATTCGCTGTGAACTCTTTCTGCTCTATTTCAAGTGCTTTTACATTAAATTTGCAATTAACCATGGCCTCTAAGCAAGTGAATAGTGGCAGTGTTGGTGAGAAGAAAAGTTTGAAGAAAATTGAAATCAAATTAAAGAAAGAAGTTATTGAAAAGTATGAGTGTTGCGTTCGTGTTACTGATCTTGCTGCCTAGTACAAGAAATCAAAATCTACGATTTCGACTATTTTAAAGCAGAAAGAGGCCATTAAAGCAGCTGATGTTGCAAAAGGAGTTACAGTGTTAACCAAGCAGAGGCATCAAGTGCTGGAAGAGGTGGAAAAACTGTTGCTAGTGTGGTTGAATGTGAAGCAACTTGCAGGGGATAACATAAGTGAGGCGATGTCATGCGAGAAAGCCAGGAAGATTCATGACGATTTACTGCAAAACTATCCTTCTACGAGTGGCTAGTTCTTCCTCCTCACTTCCTTCATGCCAGAACTCGACTCATGTAAGGTTAGTTTTCTTGGTTGTTTATGGTTAGTTTTTGTATAAATTAAGGATTTTTCAAATTTTCATTTTTTTTCCATGTGAATAAAACTCATTAAAAAAGTGTTTACAGTGAGCGGTTTGTAAGGCTGTAGCGTGAACTCTTGCAATGTTAGTTTTCTCAGTGTTATTCAATGTTTTTACATTTAGTTTACTATTACACTGTGCATTCTATGGTATAATTAACTATTTTTGTGCTTAAAAATCTTTAAAAAAAATACTTACATACAGTTCGTATGATCTGGAACGGATTAATTGTATTTACATATAATCCTATGGGGGAAATTAGTTCGGGTCACGACCAAATCTGGTTGCGACCAGAGTTTTGGAACGGATTACAATCATGACCCAAGGTTCCACGGGTGTATTGAGTTGTTAGACTATTTACTGTTAAGTGCTGTTTGAGCTGCCATTTAGTACAACAGGTGGCTTACTGAGCTCTTAAATCGATATTGAAATGCACACACAGGCCTCCTAAATTAGTTATTGAAATGTCTACGTTTACAGTGTCCGTTTAAGGAAGTCATAGTTTTTATTATGAATTATAATTTCTCAGTGGTACATATTATCCGTTACTCTCACGAGTCCCTCTTCATTGAGATTCTGTTTTATATTCTGTATATGCAAACATTTAAATGGAGTGTTTATTGAACTGACTATAGCAGACTTGTCATCTTCTTATAATGACTTTATTTATATGATATTGACAACTAATCATAAGGTCAGAAATCAAGGAGGCTATGAGTTTGCATGGACTGCGCTGTTTCTTTGTTTTCGTGACATCGCGTCAGTAGAGAGTGCGTGACGTTAACAATGCATTGTGTCCTAAATGACAGCGCACACGCTTTTTGATAAAAGGCCAATGTGTCTCAGTTTGTTCATTAAAGTATTTTGACAGTGTATTTTAATCAGAATTATTGTATACATAGTACCCATATTAATTTCCATTTAGATATGAAGAAGTATGGTGAGAATAAATAAGAGTAACAACATATGTAATAGTTATGTTGCAATTTTTATAATTAAAAAAACTCATCGTTTATCTGAAATGTTCTCCTTTGTATTTTTACGTTTGACTATGTAATGCTTCAGTGTACAGTCGATTTATTCGACTTCTGAAGGTGTACATTGTCGGTATTCTCCATTGCATTTGCCCCTCAGTGTAACGCGTGCCAGTGTAAGTGAGGGGCGGCAGATGAGCTCATGTAACGGGAGATGAGGCACCTCCTCACCCTGATGCCACGAGGGCTCTTCTCATAAATATTACCATCTTGAGCTTTTTCCCATTCCTGCCAGTTTATTATTATTATTATTATTATTATTATTATTATTATTATTATTATTACTGAACACGTATGTAGAGGAAATGTGTGTCTTATTTTATGTGTATGACAGGAAGTACGGTAAAACCTTGAATGAAACTCAGTGTTGATGCTTTGGGTAACACGACAGGTGAGGAACAGGGAACGTTAAACGTTTCAGTGCCTGCGGGGGATTGTGGGACTGAAGATGGTTTAAGAATACAGAAACGACAAGAGCTTAGTATTTCAATAATTCTATTTACAGTACATCGATGATTTACTTTGTTGTGCTGCACTTCGGAAGTCTACTTATTTACCCCCCTTTGACAAGATGAATTCACAAGGAAACGACATTGCTGACAAAGTCACATGTTTTTTGAAGGTTTGGCTCCAGATGTGCTTATCCAGCTGTTCCTTCTTCTCAGTACTTGAGTGGTCTTCATGTCCACCTCTGGATGAATTCGGAAAGCTTCTTTACAACTTTATTGTCTCATTAACGCAGAAATTCCGAGGCTTTCCCTAAATTGCAGAAGACACTGTTAATGGCGCTGATTCTGTTTTAAAGACAGTTGTGATTAATTATGCAGAGCTCGCTTTTACTCACATTGCTTTTTGGAAATCAATAATACAAATCGGCAACAGATCTGGGAATCACTGAATAGTAAAAACGTTTAATGAGGAGTGTCCTGCTATTATACAAGTCGGCGTTGGTGAGGCTTTTCTTACTCTCCCTGATATGATCGACATGGGGTAGAAGAGACGCTGGATTGTTATAAGTGCTACCTTACGCAAAATATGCTTATTAATTTGTTACAGATTCTAGGTGGGCACGATTCTGCACCAAGGTGCCCCATGTGAATCGTTCATAATGTCTGCTAAACGCATTTGTTAAATTACAAGCAAGTACTACATAACTCTTTTAAAAAGTACTTTTTTTTTTACTTTGGGCAGGAACCATACGCGAGCCCTAACTAGGATTTAAACTCGCGTCAGCACACCTTAGTGATGCAGCGGGGCCAACTGCATTTACGCTTTGAGCCAAAGCCGTTCAGCATATGTGAGGCTGACCAATCGGCAGCTGACTGCAAATATATCAATGACGTCATGACGCTTGCGTGCCTCAAAATCACGTGACAGGCGTATTTCAAACAATCCTCATAGCGGCGCTTCGAAAGCTCAACAAGTCAGTATCCAGCAGCACATCACTAGTTTGCTCTTATGAGACCCTCATGCTCCGACTTCTTCACGGCCATAAGATCAAGCAAAGGTGCGCAAGGTGAGACAAAGTCGAACGTGGCGAACGCGTACGGGTGGTAATGCCAGCAGTGAGGAAGATCTTGACATGCTGAGAGGCTTTAACTTTGAGGATGTGCCTGACGCCGCGTGGTTCGCTTTTAAGTTTTGGGGATTGAGCGCAAGGTGGATGAGGAGGCGGCACAGCAAATCGCACCTTCACGAGTTTATTGTGGATGACGAGGGTCGCGCACTTTTTTTACTACTGCTACGTTACTGTATTTTCCGGTCGCTGTCTCGTGAATTGTAATGATACATCTGACTTGGCGGAGGCACGTTAAGTCGGGATTGCTTCAGCCGCTCACTCCCGCACCGCCCCGTCGTTCATTTCTGATTTTTCTCGAGCAATGCGTGTTTTTTGTGTTTTTTCCTTTTTCTCTAAAGCCGTCAACGGCAAACTTTGTTAAAGTGGCGTCGCACGATGTAATTTTACAGGGCGCGTTCAGGTTTAATTTCCCCCAGTTTCTCCCATGCTGAGACTTAATTAAAATTATTTCTAATATTTAATTTTTTGTATTTTCTTTTTAAGAAAGATACTTGTGCGGTTTCACTGTAAAAGTGAGACTTTGATTTGTTTACTGTGAAATAAAAATACAAACATTACATAAGCTAGTGCTGCTGGAGGGATACAGTAAAATGTACAGCTGGCCTGGCATTACGAGTACATGTTTGTGATATCTGAAACGGTATTGTTTTATTTAATGTCTTTTATCCTTTACAACAACTTTCAGTATGTCTGTATACTTTTATAGTTTAGCTTACTAGAGATCCATCCATCCATTTTCCAACCCGCTGAATCTGAACACAGGGGTCTGCTGGAGACAGTCCCAGCCAACACAGGAACCAATCCTGGGCAGGGTGCCAACCCACCGCAGGACACACACAAACACACCCACACTCCAAGGCCAATTTAGAATCGTCAATCCACCTAACCTGCATGTCTTTGAACTGTGGGAGGAAACCCACGAAGACACGGGGAGAACATGTAAACTCCACGCAGGGAAGACCTGGGAAGCGAACCCGGGTCTCCTAACTGTGAGGCAGCAGCGCAACCACTGCGCCACCGTGCCGCTTACTAGAGATGGCCGTGTTAAATGAAGAACAGGACTCAAGCCAATTGGGCTGTTTGTGTCGGACCATATGAAGCCATCAAAATACAAAATATGAAGAGACCTTAGTGAGCAGATTCTGATGCCCATGTTGGTGAATCCCTGTTGAGCCCACTCCTATCTTGTCCCTCAGACCCTCGTGCCACAAGGTGGTTTTTAGGTACGATTCCTGCTGAAGTCTCTTTTTAAAGGGCATATCCATCTTGTGGTTTTCCACCTCCTCAGATGCTCCATTTCTTTCCCCCCTGCTTATCTCTTCCTGTTTTGCTGACTCAGCTGATATCTCCGTGATTTCCACACATAAGTCCCATAGTTGCAGTTCATTAGTTTCTGGTTCAACTTGCAAATTATCCACACTTGATGTGTCAACAGACCCTTCTGTGTCATCAATGCTGTCAGGATCAGTAAACTCTAAATTATACCAATTTCTGCTTTGCCAGCTCAATCTAATTCTTTATCTGTATGCCACCATCTCTGTCCACATACCTCACAGTTTGCCTCTTTTTTAGACAAACACAATGACTCCGTCTTAACCTGTGAGTTCGCTCAACTTCAACATCGACATCTTCTACTGGGAGTGAAGAGTTTAGAGTCTCCTCATATCCAGT
>JANRMT010062807.1:10860553-10920240 GCA_026402145.1 Polypterus bichir lapradei
CCAGTGTCTTCATTATCTGATGTAGTGTTAGATAAATCTCTCTCTTCGTCTCTCTCACTGCTGGTGGTATGTCGATTGTCACCTTTACCGTTGACTTTATGTAGTCTAGAATGGTGGGCCCTTCCAAGAGCACCTCCATGTCTGACACATTTCACAACTCCATCCTGTCCAATGACATCTGCAGGTCCCTTTCATTCTGCACAGTCCACTCTTTTGTCGTCCACGTTTTGTCTCAGATTTATCATTTGCAGAATTAACCTGTCTCTGGAGTGCTCTCTGTATTCGGTCTGAACCCTCGGCTTCAGTAAATGCTCTTCTTGGAGTGTGCAGCGCTGACATATGTGCTCCTCTGACACATGTCTAGTGGTGCCTTCTAGGGCGGGTGGTCTGTCCACGAGAACACAAGGAAGATTTGGATTTCGGCCAAACACCGGCTGATATGAGTGTGGTGTTATGGGTCCACAGCTCGTTGAGCAAAGGCCATTTTAAATAATCACCGCACTCGAGGCGGCTTCGTGAGGGGGGCATTGTTGTAGCAAGCCGCGGGGCAGTCCGCGGTGTGGGCGTTTCTCACCAAGTGCACAGGTGAGGAACTGCCCACATCTGTGATTGCTCCCAAGGCTAATATGCTACAGCTGTGATGGCCCCTCGCGTTATAATAAAAGACGCGCGAGTCGGTTTTGGGGGAGATGGGAGGAAAAAAGAACGAGAGAGGAAAGGAAGAGAACGGAGGTTACAGGAAGCGAGGAAGCAGGCGGTGCAGGAGAGAGACAGACGTGACAGACAGCGTGTGAGCGAGCGAATGAGCGCTCGAGGGCAGCTGCGAGGAAGCTGGGTGTTAGGCCGACACCCAGGCGTTTAACTTGATGTTGCTCCCGCTGAGCGACCACTTAGCGGGAGTGACCAGAGGAAAGCGACATGCCGCAGAGGTCCGCAGAAAGGCAGCGGAAGTCGGGAGGCTTGGTGGTGGAGTCCCCAATGTGGGCGACCTGGCCGTTGGTGCACATCAAGTCTCGGGGACTGGGATGAGTGCCAGACTGGAGCCAGGGATTGGGAGGTCTAGTCTCGTGTGTGTGTGTGTGTGTGTGTGTGTGTGTGTGTGTGTGTGTGTGTGTGTGTGTGTGTGTGAGAGAGAAGAGGGCAGCTGCAGAGAGCGTCTCGCCTGCTGCTAAGCTCAATTGGGAGAAGCAGGTGAGACGCTGACAGAGAAGATGCACCAGGCTTGTTGTTGTTGGTTTTAAGAATTGCTTCCAGAGGAACATTTTAACCTCGTTTTAAAAGGATTGTTTTTTTTTTCTATTTATTGTTTTAACCTCCACTTTGTCTTAAGGATTATTTATTTATTTATTTATTTATTTGAACTTGAGAAGCACTGCACTTTATGGACACTTTGTTTTTGATTGTTTTAATAAAAGCACTTTTGCACATTTTTACCATTCTCCTTGCTTAATTGTTGCCTTCACTGACTAGCTCATCGGTGACATTACCGACGGTGTTGGGTTCAAGTGCTTCCAACAGCAATGGGAGTGTGGAGCCAGAACCCGCATCGTCACAATGAGCTGTACCCATAAATATTGTGCATGGTATCCTTTACCAGTAGTGCCCCGTGGCGCTAATCTGGCACTAACCAGTCACATCCAGTATTCTTTATCACTTTCTGTATAATTTCTGTGAGTGTCTGATTGTGTCTCTCAGGTAGTCCATTACCCCAGGGACTGTATGCAGCGGTGGTCTTTGTTTCAATGTTAAAATTCTCTGCCATCTGTCTGATTCCCCACCATTATCACTAAGTAGTTACTGAGGAGCTCGATGTACTCTTATCTGAGAATGAATGAATGAATTGTGTCACAATTTCTGATGGTCTCTTTGTCTTTACAACACTTACTGCTCTGAAACGTGTTAATAATGTGAAGACCCCGTCCTCCTGTTTGACGTTCATGTCAGTCTATAGCCGCAGTTTCATTTTATTTATATACGAGCGGCAAACAAACAGCTGCTCTGAGTTTGGGTTTGCCGTATTTCAGGTGAGTCTCACAATTCTCAACAATTTATTTAAGTAAGGAAGCCCACTCTGCCTCTTTGATTCCTGAGCAGTGAAGCAGTTTATGTAATCAGTCCAGTGAAGGAGGTCCACATTGGAGGTGAAGTTTAACAAAGCCTTTTGCTTCTCTCCTGCACTCCTGTTTTCAAAGACTCTTAGAATCTCACATTCACAATGCTCATCATTTTTATTTCTTTATCTGAGATGTTCACACAGTAATGAGAAGAGCAGAGCTGGTTAATTCAGGAGTCACTGGCTGATTAAACATCACTGCTTTGTCATTTACCTTATCTAAAAGTGTCCCTGCCCTTTTTAAGGATGTTTTACTGAACAACATTGGCATTTCAGCTGGCACCACTTCTGTTTCAGTGCCACATCGTGTCTCTCCAATCTTTACAGGAATTTTCACTCGTTTGGTGGAATGCACAACTTCACCACCTCCAAATATGAAAGCTCTGCTGCTTGAAATGTTTGGGTTCCTCAGCTTTTTGACTTCATTCTGGTCAGTCTGACTAATGTTATTGTCTAAGCATTTCTCTCCATAGACTGTGAGTGTGCAAGTAGAATCAATTACCGCTAATTCTAAAGATTCGACCAAAACACTAAATGTGTCTGAGTTTGATTCCTTTGTAAATGAAGTCATGTTTCATTCTTCACAGTCTTCTGTATTCCAGTCTCCTCTGTTATTATCACCTGTTCATTTATTTTTCTGTATTCTTTAGCCCAGTGCTCTGATGATAATGCATTTTGATCTCCTACCATATTTGTCTAACAGATTATTGCCTGGCAATGGCGACTTCTGGCTGCGTTGCGAATGCCACCTGTTGCATTATCTATAAGTGGTGAAATACGCAGTTTCATGTGTGACAGTAATGCCCAATTTTACCAGGCTTGATTTTACTACAAAAAGTCTCATTGCACCAATTCCATTGACGTAAAAGTAAGTGCCACCCATGCTGTTAATGCCAGCTGCCTTTGGTTTGTATCTAAACACGTCAAGTCCAGCAGCTTAAAAGCTCACACAGCATCAGGACAGCCATGTTATATCTACACATGCAGGTCACTCCATGTCACATCCTCACACTTATGGACCTCATCATCACAGATTTTAACGAGACTTGGCCTGCTGATTTGGTCATCTGAGTGACCCATGGAACTGAAATTGTACGTGTCTTGGATCAACAATAATAAGGAGATTTAAGATAACAAAGTTTGAACACTGTGATGGGTTAGGAATTTGACTGGCAATTTCTACCTAAATATAAGTTGATTTGAAATAGTTCTCATGTTGTTTTAAGGATCGTTTCCAGCTCAATAGTTTGTGAAAATACTATGCTGTCCCCAAAATGAAAAAATGACCATGTTATGAGTGATTATAAGATTCAAATTTGAATAGTTAAAAAAAAAACCCTTTATTTTAAAATTGACCAATTATTTTTACTAAAGCTACCTCATAATGTCATGAACATCTCCAGAAAATTTGTTTTTGTCAAAATCGGTGATGCTGAGGTCCAAAAGTGTGATAATTTGACGTGGAATTACCCATCAGGAGTATCTGTGCTCCAAATCAATGATATAAACCACCATAGAAACTGCACTTGCCCTTTTAACTCTGTAAAATCTGAATATCCTCATAGATACGATCCTTTTTCTCCTTTAAACTCCATATCAAGCCTTTCTATCAGAATAGTCACACCTTCATCTTTGTTCAGGTCTTCTGCTCAAATTGACATCTCAATGCTGTCCCTGTAAGCGACAGTCCAACCCCAAGTGCGTGTTTTTTATTTCTAATCTCAGTAAGCCGTGTCCATATTAAATTTTCATTTTTCCAGCTCTCATATTTCTTTTTCTTGTCAAATGCAGGCAGGATTCTATAATTAGCAGCCATCCTCTACTACGAATGTTAAACTTAAATAACAACACAACACCTTTGATGTTAGCCTCACACGTTTTATTCTTCTCTTCCATAAACACACCCATCACGTGTAACCTCATACAAACCCACTCTCCTCAAACCACGAATGTCCTTCTCCCAGTTGGGATGCAGTCCCATAATCCCACACATAGGAGCACATATATAAGATATACAATATAACAACTTAACAGAATGAAGTTCCCGGTGTGCAGTTCAAGTCCCGTGAGGATATCCAACAAAGTCCTAAATATGACCGCTTTACTAGACCTGCCATTGCTGTGTCCAAACATGATGGTTCCGTGTAGATTAAGTGTTGTCATATCTACATGCTGGCACTGAAATGTATGCAAAATCCCCTTTAATGAAGGTCTGCAGAGCACTTTGATCACATCTGAATTGTTTGATTTGTAATTTAAAACTGTGAGACAGAAGAGGAAATCAAGAGAAATGTGTTTTTAAACCAAACCTCATGGAGGGCTCTGTGACCCTGAAGTGTGCTCATTATTTTTACTGACTTTATGAAGTTAATTCTACATTTTTATTTTCACAGGTCTTTCCCATTTCACATGGCCATACACCGAGGTGTCTAATGGCCTCCAGCTCAGGGCTGTCCACGTGAGAAGAGAATCTGAGAAGAGAAGGTCAGACACTTAAAGAGAGAGAAGAGTTTCCCACAGAGCATGGCCTCTGTCAAAGAAGATGGTGTGGATGAAAGAACGGTGGACATTAAAGAAGAGGAGTGTGAGCGACTCACATCAGAGGGGGTGTGTGTGAAGCTGGAGGATCACGAAGAAAGAATTTCAGTTTTTAAAGAGGAGGAGGAGTGCAAGGGGGTGACTGCTGCCATTAAAGCTGAGGATTTGAATGATTTCTCAGGTGGTCTTGAACTTCAAAAGCATGAAACTGAGGATTTTTTCAATCAAGATGCCTGTGAAGAATCTCCATGCAGTTTACAGCCCCGGTCCACTAATACGGGACGATTGGCTACGCAGGAGAATTCTGCAGAGCTGAAATCAGAGTTATCGGAGTCTGAAGAGAAAATCACTGAGGGAAATGGGATAGAAGGAGAAGAGTCACCTGAGAGTGTTGGAATAAGTGAGTAATGTGATTAAATATGAAAGAAAGAGAATGTTTATAAATTCTAACAGTGGTTGCTTTGATGTTTTTAGAACATTGAAATGAGAATTGAAAACACAGTTAATTGAACTTGGATAAAGACCACCTGCTCGGGTGCATGATAATAAACAATAAGTTACCTAATAAATGATAAATTAAAAAAACTTTGGTGACTTAAACATCATGAAGCTTTGACTGAAGCTGTGACGTATGTTAGGCCAACAGTGCATTACGTTCAGTGACATTATCAAAAGTCATATTTTGTTAAAGACATGTATATTTCTTAAATTGTGTGGTAGTTAAGGTAGAAATGTCCACAAAAAGAAACGAATAAATAAGAATCAAATCCTCACCCCTGTACACTAAATAAGAGTGAATTTTGCTCAAGCCAGTGCCCACCTAATATGTGCCTCATCTTTCTAATGGTAATCTCGTGCACTTTGATGTTAACAGTGACAAGAGCTACCTGTATGAGCCATGATGACATTCAGGGGGTCTCAGGGTCTTCTTTCAGCAACTTGTGTTCTGCTCTCAGCCTGAACTTGCTGGGGCAGCATGGCCTGGGCAAGTTGGCAGTGGTGTGAAATCTTGACTTGGAGATGATCTTGGGCCCTTCCGTCTCCCACAGTCGCATCGGGTCAATTTGGAGTCACCACTCCACTCCACCTGCATGTTTTTGGGGATGATGGGAAGAATTAGAATAACCAGAAACGCCATTCAGATCCCCTGTGTAGAACTGTGGGTAGGATTTGACCCCAGGACACCTGAACATTAAAGCAGCTATGCTAAACACTGTGCCCCCCTAACACAAGCGGATATATTTGTATGTTTATTTTTAGTCCAAATTCGGGTTCTAGAGCAGGGGTTCTCAACGTCGGTCCTGGGGACCTCCTTCAGAAAAGCATAGCAGCATGATTTTTACATTTATAAATATTTCTGCTTTTGCTCTAGATTTAAATGCTTAACTCTCTTTAGTTGATTTCATTATACTTTGCCCTTTCTCTGTGCAGTTTTCCCCCCTTCATTGTATCTTAATAATGACAACTTAAAACGAGCAGAGCAGACACCCAGGCAAACAACACGGAATAATCAAAGGCTGCAGCTACTTTAGAGTCAGACCCGCTAATTAGTAAATAATGGATTAAACAATTAGAGCACCTAGAAAAGTAGAATGAAAATCAAGATAAAAATACTATTAAAAAGAAAAAAATACATTATTCCTATATAACTGCTTGGTACATTTTAATTTTTTTTTATTTTGTTTTCTAATTAAAATATTGTTCCTTAAACACAGAACTTGGGAAATACCAGTTCACTTAATTAGCCCAGGAGTTCAATTAAAAACAGAAGCTGGTTGGAACAAAAATCTGCAGCGACAGGGGGTCCCCAGGATCGACGTTGAGTACCCCTGGGCTAGAGGATGTAAATATCATCGCATACATTACAATTAAGAAGAGAAAACCCAAATTTAGACACATTATTGGGTAGGAAGGCTCTGATCTGAGTCTTTAGAGCTGATATTGATCACCCATTCCATTCCATTAGGATCTGCTGGTGTCAATAATAATATAATTTTTTTTTTAATAATGTAATTT
Source organism: Polypterus bichir lapradei (assembly GCA_026402145.1). Lineage (NCBI taxonomy): Eukaryota > Metazoa > Chordata > Cladistia > Polypteriformes > Polypteridae > Polypterus > Polypterus bichir. The sequence goes on from JANRMT010062807.1 coordinate 10,867,221, forward strand.
TAGCCATGCATAAACTTCATAATAGAGTGCTACAGCATACACAAAGAACATTTACCCATAATGCACACATAATGGAACAAAAACAAGCTGAGCAAAACAAAAGGCATGTCTTAATCATACTCAACATTTCTAATAAAATCAAATGTTCAATTAGATATTTGTAGCCGTGTGCTCTGACAAGAAGAAAACGAGACAGTCTTGGTGAACGCTTCAGGTTCTTATCTAAGAATATAAGCATCTCTGCATGTTCTGAGGACAGTCTGGTCCTCCTGTCATCCACGACGTGTGCTGCCGTACTGAACAGACCCTCACTGTCCCCACTTGTATTAGGAGGGCACAGGTAGGACGATGACTTTTATTGGTCCTCCAGAAAGCCAGTGCCCCAGCATCTCTTGTGGTATGAGGTTCACAGAGATAAAGATTCACCTCTTATGCTACTGACTCATATCGTGTTTATCTTTATTGACAATTTCTTTATGAAATATGCAGGTCTGTTGGCGGGGAGTTTCTTTGGATCTCTCGTCTGTCACTCGACGTGCGTCTGTGTGGTTGAGACACCAGCATTAAGCAGTTTGTGTTTGAAATTTGCAGTCATCTGTGAAATTCGTGTTCTTGTACCATTGTTTAATTTTGGGATAAAAATCATTATGATAATATCTGTTACAGAATTCATAAATGTATAGAGTTTATTATGCCTCATTAGTATTTTATTTAGGTCTGAAAACTAGGCTCATACTGTTCTACCCAACAAGCCAATAAGAGGGCTGATTACAATTACTAACGAATTGAATTCCACTTGATAACGATTTATATTTATATACAAGCTTGGTAAAACTCTGCATCCCTTTCCTCCCATCTATCTACACACTGAATTGTCCTGTTAGAGGATGTTTCTATCTTTACTAAGATGTAGTACTAGGGTGTTGTACCGTGTTAGCCATTATGAATGTAGAGAAAAGCCAAGCAGAATGACACACGGTACAAACACCCTAGTACTACAGACATACAAGACACCGAAATGTACCGATACTACATAGAATTGAAGACCCGGTGGAAGAAACTGGCACACATGGACAGCGACATCATCTTCTTAACGAAATGCAAAAAGGAAAATCTTATCCCGAAAGGCATCATGATAAGGAATCCAACCATACACAGTTATAATACTCGGTTTGCTGAGTAACTTTGTTTTAGAACAACTGCAAGGATAAGAAACCACTTCATCCAAATTTTCTACAACATCAAGGAGAACACGCAAAGAGATATCCAAGACCTCATCCTGCTCCTTGGAAATGACAGTCAGGAGATGGTAACGGAGCTCCATCTCTATTACAAAAGACTCCAGAAACTCCTTATTGTCAACAAAAAGAAAAAGCTGAATAGATTACGAGAGAAAGCTGGACACTTAATAGCAAAAAACAAAGAGCAACAGACCTGCATTGTTAATCTCTCCTCATACACACCAAATGAAGCAGAGATTTCAGTACTTACAAAGGGACTCTCATATTGTCCTGCAAAGCCCATTGACAACATCAGATTCTGCAGTGATATGGAAGCATTCTTCAGAAAACTCAGACTAAAAGAATTTTTCCACAAGAAAGAAAACGGCAACACACAGGAACCAACAACAAGCAGTTACAACAACCCCACCAGTAAATCCACATGGACACCAGAAGCTGGCAGAAACTCCACCCTGGACAACTATATAGACTGCTTCCGACAGAGAGTGAAAACAGGGATCTTAAACAGGCAGCAAAATCGGATATAAAACATTACTGGGGAAGAACGGAGAGCCATACATTCACTAAGGGAAAATACACAAATCATTATCAAACCAGCAGACAAAGGGGGTGCTTTAGTAATCATGAACACATCAGATTATATACAGGAGGCACAAAGACAATTGTCCAATACTATGCATTATCACAAACTGCAAGAAGACCCAACAGATCTCTACAAAAAGGAACTAAAAAAGACAGTAAGTAGCTTTCCTCTTGACATCAGGGATCATGTAAACAGTTTAATTCCTGATAACCCCAAAATGGGTTACTTCTACATGCTTCCTAAAATCCACAAAGAAGGGAACCCAGGAAGGCCTATCATCTCAGGAATTGGCTCCCTTACTGAAAAGGTCTCCGGTTGAGTGGAACACATTCTTAAACCCCTCGCCCGCAACACAACCAGCTACATCCAGGACACCACTGACTTCTGCTTTAGGCCCCTTACCTGAGGGAACCTTACTGGCCACAATGGATGTTGAGGCCCTGTACACAAACATCCCCCATGATAATGGCATATTGGCATGTGAAACGTACCTCAGACAACATGATTTACCCACAAAGTTAGTAATAGAAATGATAAAATTCACTCTGACACATAATCTATTCTCTTTTGGACAAGATTGCTACTTGCAACAAACGGGGACTGCAATGGGCTGTCGGTTTGCACCTCACTATGCAAACCTATTTATGGCAAAATTGGAGGAAGATTTCATGTCAATGTGCATCTTAAAACCAATGTTATATCTCCGTTACATAGATGACATCTTCATAATCTAGACTGCCAGTGAGAAGGACCTCCTCCATTTTCATAATGAATATAATTCTTTTCACCCCAACATAAAGCTGAAGCGGACTTACTCAAAAACAGAAGTCGGCTTCCTTGACACCACCGTTCAACTGAAAAACAACACCCTTGTAACTTCTGTTTTTCACAAACCAACAGACAGATGGACCTACCTAAGAAGTGACAGCTTCTACCCCAAGCATATAAGGCGCTCCATTATTTTTAGCCAAGCAATACGGTACAATCGTATTTGCTCAGACCTGACAGACTGGGGTCAACAACTGCAGGAGCTCAGACAAGATTTCATTAGACAAGGTTATACCCCCAAAACAACAGACACTCAAATAAGAAGAGCTACTGCCATACCCAGAGATAACCTTCTGGAATATAAAAACAAAGACAACAAGAACCGCATCCCCCTTGTTGTCACCTACAACCCACATCTTGAAACACTTCGAAAAATTATAAAAGAACTTCAGCCAATGCTAAACAACGACCAAACACTGAAAAATGTATTTCCTGAACCTCCCCTCCTGGCATACAGACAACCGCCAAACCTGCAGCAACTAATTGTCCGAAACTCCCTAAATGAACCGAAAGAAAATGGCACATCTCCCTACCTACAGAAAAGATGTAAAACGTGTGCCCACATCTACAATACAGACCGTATAGTTATACCAAACTGCCGACTTGAACATCACATAAAGGGATCATTTTCCTGCAGATCATCTAATGTTGTCTACCTAATTCTCTGCATGAAATGTCCTGACACTGCACTCTATGTGGGAGAAACTGGACAAACACTCCGCCAGAGAATGAATTTACACAGATTCCACATTAAACATGGCAACACAGATGTTCCTGTAGCGGCCCACTTCTACAGCCATGGACACTGTGAGAGGAACTTTAAAGTCACAGGGCTTATGGGCAACTTCAAAACCCAGCAAGAGAGAAATGAATGTGAAGTTAAGCTCATGTTAAAATTTAATACATTACAACATGGCTTGAATAGAGACAAGAGTTTTATAGCCAGGTATGAGGACTGTTTGCATCTCTCAGAATGACACAGATAACCTGACTACAGACCCACATTGTTTTGAAAAACTCATCACAGACTTCAAAGAACTTTGTTGGACAGTTATCTTATCTAAAGATCTTGACCATACATTGTTCCTCTCTCTCCTGTTTAATTAATCTTAGCCTGAATGAACCTATTAATTTTTTAAATTTAAGATTTTTCATTTAAAGATTTACCATTGTTGTTTCTTGTCCTAGTGTGTGGATATAAACACAGGAAACTTCAGTTTCTGTATTACATCTTGCCTGAAGAAGGGGCCTGAGTTGCCTCGAAAGCTTGCATATTGTAATCTTTTTAGTTAGCCAATAAAAGGTGTCATTTTGCTTGGCTTTTCTCTACATTCATAATGCCTAACACGGTACAACACCCTAGTACACTATACACATTTTCTGAAAGGTTAATAAAAAGGATTTTAGTCAAAACATCTAATGTCTGGTAAATTAATTATACAAATAAATCAGTCAACAAACACTCACTGGCAGATGGAATCATAGATCTAAATGATCTAGAAGGTGACATCTTCCAGAACTGAACGTGGCTGGTTGTCCAGGCTTACGAATTCCACTGTTTTTGCTGTCCCAGTAAGTCTTTGGTGTTCTTGCTGTCAGTATTATAAGGTTGAGTTTTCTAAGTGCTGCCATTATTGGAGGCCGAGTGAGAGTAGGCGACTGAACTAGACTAAGCTTGCTGGTCGTCTCAGCCTTTGAACAGCTCGTTCTTCACACCAGTCCCTTTTGTGTTGACTTCTCAGAGGTTGAATAAGGTTTGTGTTGTTGAAAGTGTTATCAGAGAATCCTCCATGAGTGACTTCTTTTGACACAACTATTACAAACTGCAATTTTTTATTTCTTGTAGGAAGGCAATAAAACTGATAGACTAGCGAGGAGGTGTTTCTGTATTTTGGTAATGGTTAAACTTTGTCTGGCATGTTTTTTATCATTAAAGATCAGATGTTAAGATCAGCTAATTTGCTGATCACCAGTTAAGTCATTTGGAGTGAAAAGTGGCTGATTTTGATTTGTGATCAATTGATCAGATCAGACCTGTCTTTCACATATGAGAGAGAGGTGGAGAAATTGAACAAACAGCACCAGAACATGTAAAGACCATACACAGAGTGGCCAGACCATAAATGGCACCTCAGTGTGAGAAAGGAACGCCAACCAGTGTGCCACCACTTTACTTGTACTGTGTCATTTATTTTAAAAGGCTGGTAGTGGTTAAGAATTTGGACATCAAACCCTGAAGTTGCAGGTTCAAATTCAGCTATTGACACCATGTGACCACGAGCAAGTCACACGACCAGCCTGTGCTCCAGTTGGAAAAACAAGAGAAATGTAATTAATTGTGTCTCAAATGTTGTAAGTCACCTTGGATAAAGGTGTCAGGAAAAAAAATAATTTAATAATAGTTAAAATGTTTGTGTTATTTCAGATTTACAGAAGAATGGCAGCTTCTCTCCACCTTCATTTGTTCAGCCCTCTCCTCAAAACAAAGAGAAAGGTATGAAGAAATCAGCAGGAGGATCAGAGAACCTGACAGCAGCCTTTTTGCAGTGCAGTTCTCTCCCTGCTGCTGGAGTAACACAGACAGAAGCCATCAAAACTGATGGACAGAAAGTGGAGAAAGAAATCCAAATTCATACTGGAAAAAAAATTTGTTTGGAATGTGGCAAACAATTCACACACAAAAGTGATCTTAATAGGCATATGAAGATTCACACAGGAGTAAAACCTCATTGCTGTTCAGAATGTGGTAAGTCGTTCATAAGGAGATGCAGTCTTCAGAGGCACAGAAGAATCCACACAGGAGAAAAACCTCATTGCTGTTCAGAATGTGGTAAGTTGTTCTCCTGCATAAGCTATCTTCAGAGGCACAGAAGAATCCACACAGGAGAAAAACCTCATTGTTGTCCAGAATGTGGTAAGTCGTTCTCAATGAGAATCAGTCTCCAGAGGCACAGAAGAATCCACACAGGAGAAAAACCTCATTGCTGTTCAGAATGTGGTAAATCATTCTCACGGAGAAGTGATCTTCAGTTGCACAAAAAAATTCACACAGGAGAAAAACCTCATTGCTGTTCAGAATGTGGTAAGTCATTCTCAAGGAGAAGTCACCTTCAGAGGCACAGAAGAAGCCACCCAGGAGACAAACCTCTTTGCTGTTCAGAATGTGGTAAGTCGTTCTTAAGGGGAAGCAGTCTTCAGAACCACAGAAGAATCCACACAGCAGAAAAACCTCTTTGCTGTTCAGTATGTGGCAAGTCTTTCTTAAGGAAAAGCGATCTTCAGAGGCACAGAAGAATCCACACAGGAGAAAAACCTCATTGTTGTCCAGAATGTGGTAAATCGTTCTCAATGAGAAGCAGTCTTCAGAGGCACAGAATAATCCACACAGGAGTAAAACCTCATTGCTGTTCAGAATGTGGTAAATCGTTCTCATGGAGAAGTGATCTTCAGTTGCACAAAAAAATTCACACAGGAGAAAAACCTCATTGCTGTTCAGAATGTGGTAAGTCCTTTTCAAGGAAAAGCCACCTTCAGAGGCACAGAAGAAGCCACCCAGGACACAAACCTCATTGCTGTCCAGAATGAGCTGAACAATTTTCTGACAAATGCAGTTTTCAATGGCCCACAGAAATTTGATACTGGAGAGAAGCCATATTGCTGTTCTCAATGTTTAAAAAGGTTGTAAACATTAGCTCTTTTCAAGTAAACACACAAACTCCAACTAAAGTGAAAATGCAGTATGTATGTTCTGAATGTGGCAAATGTTATACAAGCCAGTAAGGTCTTTATCCACATGCCAAAATCCATACTGAAGAAAAGTCTCATTGCTGTTCTGAATGTGAGAAACGATTCTTATATTTAAGCGTAATTCAGTGCCACATCAGAACTCATACTGGAGATAAACCTTATTGTTGCACTGAATGTGATAAGCAGTTCTCACAACAAAGCACCATAAAAAGTCACATCAGATGTCACACCGGACAGAAACCTCACCTTTGCTTGTAATGTGGCAAACAATTCTCACATCTATTTCTCTGTATAAGCATACAAAAAGTTATACTGGAGAGAAGCCTTAAAGTTGTACTGAATGTTATTCTCCTATAACAATTCTATTCAAAATCATAAAATAATTCATTCTGGTAAGAAACAAACCTGTTCTGACTGTGGCAAGCTTTTCTCAGACAGCACAACTCTCTAAAGATCACATGAGAATTCACTCTGGAGACAAACCATATTGCTGTCCAGAGTGTGGCAAACAATTCTCAGATCCAAGTGTACTTAGGTACCACAGAATGATCCACACTGGAGAGAAGCAGTATACCTGTTCTAAATGTGGTAAAGGGTATTCTTACAGAAAAAGTTTCTGTAGTCACACACAAAGTCATATTAGAGTAAAGCCTGTCCCAGAAATGACAAATGATCTTTCCATTTGTTCCTGTAGGGGGTGATATAGCTTCCTAGTTAGAATAAGTTCTTTTGTAATTGCGGCATTTTAAATAACCAAAAATTATATAGATATGATATTAAAAGGCGATATCCCTCCCATAGTGATACGGCGGTAAAAATCACATAAGAGAAAATAACTTGGCTTTCTTTACTGACGAGTTATGCGGAATTACAGATGGTGAACCAAAATAAGAAGACAATACCAAGGTGGGATCTTGATCTATACAGTCTGCCATTTTCCGTCGCTGCGCTGGAAGGGTTTTCAGGACGGATGACTATAATACCCATCCATCCGTCGGCTTCAAAGAGTTTGTTTGCTGCCCAAGTCTTTTTATACTTTCTTCTTCACGTGCAGGCCCTTACTTAGGTTCCAAACAAGGAAAGGAGAGGATTCCATTTCATGTCTAACATACAGAAATAGTACAATGCCTATTTTTGTAGTTGTATCTTCTCTCTTCAAATGTTTGTCTAGCAATTCTAAATACTGAGAGCCCATGTGTGCTAACTTTGGCCTGGCCTGTACATGTGAGTGGATTTATAAAATAATTTTTGTACAGAGCACAGTGACATTAAACTTACAATCTTATTACACCTCTTCTGTACCCCCAGCACTGAAGGTCAAATTTGACCCCCTCAGTATTCACCGTTGGTTCACTCTGCTTGGACTTTCTGTATTTTGTAAGTCTATGTTTCATTTTTTGGCCACACTCTTTTTACATTTCATTTCATTGATGTTCTGAAATATGTGAGTATAGCTTGACTCTTAAAAGGTCTAAAAAGGGTACATCAGCCATGAAATGCAAGAAGGCAGACAAATATAAAAAGTAGGAACCACAAAACGAAGGGGTGACAGCGATGAAATACGCTCAGTGGCAGAGGTGACATGGACAAAATCAGAAAGGTCAGCACAGAAAAGGCAGGTACCAACTGAAAACAAAAGAAGAAAGCTGATTGGTGGGAAGAACTGTCAGTCACTCCTGAGTGGACTGTTGAGGACAGCCATGGCATGCAGACTTCAGAGTTTATCTGTTTTTGATTTCAAATCTGTGACCATGCACTGAATAAGTCTGTTATTTATCAGTTAGCATGTTCTGAAACTGTAATGTCATCACAAAGATCACACAAACACATAATGTGGCATTTGTGATCAATCACTTTTGTTGATTTTTATGTCACCATTCATCAGCCCTGTATAGAGTGCCACTTCCAGATCGGCAACCCCACTGCACCCCGTAGCACAGACTTGTAAGACGTGAACAAAGCCAGCTGCCCTCCCTGGTCTGTCTTCATTCAGAAGGACTCACCTGAGTGGTGGGATTGTTCTGCGGCGCTCCTGTTAGCCGACATTTCATCAGCTTGCTTTCTGCACTTCGTCTGATAACCAGCAGAGTTAATCCAAGATGAGCCAGGCCTGTTACAATGTGAACGTTCTTGACATTTTCGTTTGCTTTAAATATTTTTTCTTCTTCTTGACTTTGAGTTCTTGGAGGCCTTGTACATTAGAGATTATTAATACATGCACATTTGGTGTTAATAATGAATTGATAATTAATAAACTGTTTTTACTTCTAAATTATAAGTGTGGCCTTTTACCATTTTGTAGCTTTATCCTTCTTGACTGTGTTGCACTGTTGCCTCCCTAGAATTAAGTGCCACATCACAGACGCTCGGCCTCACACCCTTCATCACACGTGAGGCAGAATCCAAGATTGCGGATCCAACTGTTAATCCCATTCCCTGCTTTCCCAGTCCCTTGGCTGTGTGTGTATCGAGGTGTATGGCTGAAGCAAACCTCTCCTCAAGGAGTCTACAGCATCGGTCAGATGAAGAACTTGATGCTTTGGGTTTAGACATAAAACAGAATACTTCATGCTGGATATGCTCTACACGAGTGAAAGGGAGTCCGGTGGGATAGACTAAGGTAAGTACAGTTAGACACATTCAAAGTCATTTTATCTTTTAATATTTATTTTTTGCCTTTGTTAAACAAGGTACAATTTTGTGCTGTTTGGGTCGATTTAATGGCTTCTCCTGAACGGTAACTCTTCATTACACACACACGCCTGCTTACCATCACTGTTATCAAAAACACACGAGGCACATGGAGACTTGACTGTTTCCATGTTTAATTTAGATCAGGGGTGTCCAACGTTGATCCTGGAGGGCCGCAGGTTTTCATTCTAACCATTTTCTTAATTAATGGCCCATTTTTGCTGCTAATTAACTTTTTTCCCTTTCATTTTAATTGACTTGCTATTTAGCAACTAAACAGTAATGAAATACATAATGACCCAACACATGACCAGATAACCTTTGCTGTCATACAGTGTCAGAAAATAAAGAAAGATTAAGGTCTCGGTGACGCTGATCTGCTTTCTGCTGTGGTCAAACGAGAGCACAGCCATGGAATTAAATAACGAGTTCAATTAACAACAACTGGCTTCTAATTAAGAAACTGGTTAGAGTGAAACTGGTGAGAGTTTGATACCCCAACTGGTCATGTTGATATCCCCTGGCTGGTCAATCGTTGGTTCACTTTACATCTCATATTTATTTGGCTGCCATTTAAGGAAGAAAAGAAGCAATTCAGAGGATTCTTCAATTAAGAAAAGGTAAGGGAAGGGAAAAGATGTCAATTAACAGCAGAAATTTGTTACTGATTAAGAAAGCATCAGGAAGGAAAACCTGCGGCCCTGTGGGGTCAGAGTTAGACACCCCGATTTAGATCAGGTATCAGCAAGAGTCAAAGGGGAAGGTCTACAGGGTGGTAGTGTAGAAGGAAAAATTCTTATATTAGCATAAAATAGCAAAATTAACAAAAGAGTCATATAAAGTAAAAGCTTCCAAAACATTAGATTAAGCATAAATTAGAATATTTAGCAAATAAGATAGGTCAAGCAAATAGTTAACTAAAAAATCAGTTATACTGCATTATTTTTAAGCTTACAGCAGAATTACTAGTGTGAGAACGTACAGTAAAAAGAACAAAAGATGACGTACAGAAACCAGCTAGAACAGGATAAGAGGTTGAGAACACCTGTGTCCAAGGCTAGGAAGCTAAGGAAATGATACCACGGATAGAAAATGACTATGATAGGCATGTAAAGAAACCAGCTGGTTTAATGAATCAGCAGAAAGGCAACAAAAGGCTTTTTGCTGTAAGCAAGGTCACCCTGATGTAATGCATGAAAGGAACACAAGTATATTCAGGCATTAGCAATAAATATAGAAGAATATTTTAGAAATTAACTTTAGCATAGAAATTAAGGCAAATCAGGACTACCACGCAGTGATTCAATACAAGCACATACCATATTTCTTTTTAATTAAAGCTTAGCTTTGGGCATCAGACAACCCGGCTCAAGTCTGAGAATGTGGAAGTGATGAGTGGAAAGCCCATATAAGGAAGATGAATGTCTGTACCTGCCTTGGCCAGTGAAAGAAATGAGCAAAACAGAAACTAGAAATGAACAATAGACAGTGAAATACTAGGGGCCCGGCTGCAGGGAGACGAGAAATTGGCCGGACAGGAGTAGAAGGGAGTCAGAGGAGAACAGCAAATGAGCTAATTGAACGAGGTCAAAAGTGATAAGAAATTGTTATACTGTATAAGCTTTGATTGCTGAACTGTTCAGGGCTCAGCTCAATTTGGCCATATTGGGTTGGATCTGTGTTGTTATTTGTGTTGATTTATTGCAATAAAGCTCTAAAACTCTGTCTGTCTATCCCGTGTCCTAATAGCGTTTATTTTCAGGTAAAAAGCCTTCTGGTGATGGATTATGGCGAAACACATGTTGTATTATTTGGCAGGTACTGTGTGTGTATACAAGTAGATATGTGGTATTTTTATTTTTCCACTCACGTAATAAATTATATAAAGTCCCCTTTCTGTTTTGATCTGTTGTTTCAATTTCCTTCTATGGACAAATTGTGTTTGTTTAAAAATATCTTTAGATATCAATTATTATTAATAAAATTGCCATTTGACTTAAGGCATCAGGTTTACAAAACCTAATGTTGCCAACCTGTTTTATAGAAATAAATGGTCCTTTCTCAACAAAAAAGAATTAACACTGTGTTGCATGGCATTGTGCTGACTGTCCCCCTTAGTGTTAACTGTGACAGTCCACTTGTTAAAATTCTTTAATTCGTTCTCAGTTGTGCAATCAGGTCAGATGCTGAAGGAATCAAGAGTATAAAGCCACCGGTTGAAATCCTCATTTATTCCAACGGCTATTAATCTTACAGTTTAACTTTACATCCACAGACTTAAGTGAGTGAACTGTTATCACTTCAATTTTTTTACAGTAAGTGCTTGCTGCTATAGTTCATATTTGTAATATGTTTGTTCTTAGTGATGTGTTTATTGTTGTTTCAAGGTGTCTCTGTAAACCCCCCTGAGAAACCAACTTACCGATTAATATAATAAAACTGAACTGAATTTAACAACTGTAAAATAAAATATTCTCCACTAACTGAGCAGAATTTAAACAGCATGAAATAGTTCAGTTTATGTTGAACACCATGTGGACTGAGGACAGTGATATTCTTTCTTACAAGTTTAATAAACATAACACACCGATGCTGTTTGTGTGCAGACTCCTCATCTCATGTCAATGGTTTTATTCACCCATATTGACACAGAGCCAGTTCATTTTTATAACTTAAAAAAAGGAAATACAATACACTTATTCATAAATTTTTTATTGAAGAAATAAATGGTATGTTTAAAAATGAAAGTGAAAGATCTGTGAACAATGTTTATCAAAAAAAAAAATATACACACCCATATTTATATGTATATATACTGTATATTATTAGTAGAAAATTAAGTAATCATAAAGATGTATAAATGGGAAATGCATTTAACTAGAACACAACTACAATGAAAATGGCCAACAAGGGGAGGTGTTAAAAATTAGGGAAGGAGAATACAAATATATTTACAGATTTTTACCTTAGTATTTAAAAAAAAATGTTTGCCAAGGTTTTGAACACAGTAAAAGTGAATAATTAAATTTAACAAAAAAGGAAAAATGCTATTTTAGCTTTATGAACAAGATACTACTCGGAGTCAGAGTTTTTATCCAGCAATATTCCATAAAAATGTGTTCTATTTAAACTAATATTTTTCCTGATCTGTCCTTTAATATTTGTTCACTAATAACATTTCTATATCACCTTTGCTTACAAGTGTAGCTCAAATTGCTCTACAAAAATATACAGTTACAAAGAAGGCATTATAAAAGTAAATGAGAAGCAAACGGAGGGGTCCTTGTCCTTTCTAATAAGTACACTGCCTGGTCAAATGGCCGGGGACAAAGACAAACTTGCAGCCTTCAAGGATACTGGAGATAATAAACCTCTGGGGGTCCCAAGCCAAAGCCCACACAGACCCCCTCTGCACAACCCAGCATACATAACTGTGGCCGTCTCACTCCAATCACAATTCCATTTCAGGACGTCTTGTGAACTTTTCTTCTGTCACAGTCAGTTGGAGTTGATGTAACAGATGGTGGAGACGCTGGGGGCACCATTGGAATAAACTGGAAAAAAACAACTGAGAAAAACAGCAGAGGTTAGTGCCCAGTGCAGAGCTTACAAAGTGTACACAGTACCATTTCTAATCTATTACAACCAATGCAAGTAACTAAGAAAAAGCCAAATTAGAAAAGTGGGCTTGTTGAAGTTTTTCGAAATGCTTGACAGTTGTAGCCTGGCAGTCCTCTATTGGCAAAGCATTCCAGAGCACAGAAAGCTGCCAGTTTTTATGGTTGATCTTGGAATAAGAAGCAAAGCAACATTTCAGAAAATAAATGTTGGGAGCAGACACTCCAAAATGCAGGAAGGGTCTAAAATACTGAAAGCCTTCTATATATTTAATAGACCCTTGAAATCAATTCTATGTGAGACAGGAAGCCAGTGTAATGAGACTGAGACAGTTTTCAGAAGAAAAAAAAAAAAACAGAGAGGCCAGTACCTCGTGATCACTTGACAAAGGCACAGCAGATCAGAGCAGGGATTGAGATGGAAGATTCTAGAAGTGACAGGCAGGAGGGGGCAGCCACTACTTCAACATGGCACACATCTCTCCGTCCTTCTTCTTTAACTGCTGCCCCATATCACGACCGGACTCTTCTACTTCACTGTAACTGTTAAAAACATAAACACAGTAGATATTCACTCACGGAGTTCAAACATTAATAAAGTGTACCCTTACTTCTTGTTCTGCCTCCTTTCTTTGTTCACCTGTAGATCAATTATCAAAGTAAACCATCACAATAGATAAAGGTCTGCTTAGAGTAAAGTCTGACTAATAATATTTTTTTAAATTACTGTGGTTTATTGTTGGATGTTGAAAGAACCCCAACTTAACTGTCATTATATGTAGCATATTTTTTTTTTTCCTTTTACATTACACATACAGTAGACATTGTGTTATAATCTGTATATCTGAACTTCTAATGTGATGTGCTCAGGTGTTCATTACTTACATGAAAACATCTTCATTTTTCTCTCCTACCTTAGTTTTGTTTTAAGTTCAAATTAATTCTCGGGTCTTTAAATTTCCAACAACAAAGCACAGTAACTTAAGAACATAAATGTTATTTTGCAAAACAGAACAACATCCCTGTTTAGTGACTGCTGGGACTGATGCACCTCAGTCTGTGTTTGTGAGGATTCACACTCTGAGACTTTCCTGTCTAAAATTAAAAAGCCATGTTAGTTACTGGACAGAGTGAGCAGACGTATAGTACAGTATACAAGGCAGCAAAATATTACCAATCAAGTAATAAATATGGGGAGGCTTTGCAGGAATTGTGCACAAATTACTTCTGAAACTGAAAACCTCAGTAGTCTTACCTGTAGAAATAGTAAATCTAACATGAACTGCACATCATCTCGAATCGGAAATCTTAAAAGCAGAATAAAAGGACATCCAGTTGTGTCTCAGAATTTGGGTACACTGGCATCTGTTCAGCCACTTGGAAGACTGGTTACCACCGGGCATCCTGTAGGGTCAAGAAAAAAAATACAATAAAGTGGCATTGTTTTTCTAACTGCATCAATAAGAAATAAGTTATCTCTAAGGAGCAAGGCTCCTCCATTATATTCAGTTAAATGTATGTATGTGAACTTCTATAAGCTTATAACACGTGACAACAGCAGGTGCCCAGCCTGTCACTGTGCCACATCAGACGCACACCACACTTCTCTGATGGCTTTGGATATAAATTTTAAAATTGCCTGTTTTCAACCATGGAATTTTTTTCTACTAAATAAGGTTAAAGAAATCCATTAACAATTTGTAATGCTATTATCCGCATCCTGCTTTCTTGTAATAACTTAGTTGTTGCTACTCTTGTATGTAATTTAGCCTTCATCATTGTATTTTATTAACTTTATTATGGAAAAACTATTACATTGATGTAATCTGATATCAACATAATAAAAATATACCGATGGCTTTGGAGGGCACACTTTACACCGGTCGAGTGTCAGTCCTGCACTCCTAATTCTATTCCTAATTCGACACCTCGATTACATCGTTTTGCTTAATTATTAGCACGCCGTTCGCTCTTTAATATAAAAAATGTGGACAAATGTTAAAAGAAACACATCACCAAATACTAATAGGGTGTTACGAAATAAATGACATACGTGTATTAATCCATTAACCCAAACACGGAAAATGCTGTGATTTTTACGATTAAACCACGAGATTACGAAGTGGTTTAACTAAAAGTGATATACTTACAAAAAGCTGTATATGTCCATTATAAAGTTCACAGACACACGTCGCATTTCATTTCGCTATCTCTTCATTCGACTGGAGTTAAATTTTTCAGGCGACACATCTTCGAAGACGTTATAAAATTCAAAAGCTGCCATCTTTTCCAGTAACAAGTCCACTTACAGAAGGAGTTAAACGACAACACAAAAATGACTCGCAAGTACAAGTCAAACCTGACGAATGACGTGTGTCGTAAAACATTAGACATGCGCAGAACAAATCGGGCAGCGTCGTGAAATGAATTTTAATTAAGCAAAGAGCGCGTGCGCGAGACAAATCGGATGGGGACTCATGTCGCAAAGTAAAAAAAACGCAGATCGGGTAGGGTCGTAATAATAAAGTTCTGCGCATGCGTGCGCAAATCGTGTTGGCACCGCAGATCGGGTACTGAAATGTCCCGTGGAAGACTTTGTAGGCGTGTCGCGGTGTTCAGTGAATGACGTATTAGTTATCTACTGCGTGCTGCAGTTACTCTCAATTTGCTCTTATGAGGCCCTCGTGCTCAGACTTCTTCACGGCTGTAAATATCAAGCAAAGGTGTAGAAGGTAAGACAAAGCCGAACGTGGGGATCGCGTACGGGTGGGAATGCCATTACTGAGGACGACCACGACATGCTAAACGGCTTTAAAATCTGAGGAGGTGCCTGACGCCGCGCGGTTCACTTTTAAGTGCTGGGGATTGAGCGCTACGTTTTGGAGGAGGAGGCAGCTCAGCAAATCGCACCATCACGAGTTAATTGTGGATGACGGAGGTCGCTCACTTTTTAGCTATATCTGACCTGGTGGAGGCGAGTTAAGTCGGGATTGCTTCTGCTCTCTTCACGCTCGTGCACTTTTCCGCGCCGTTTCTCCTTTTGATTTCGCGCGTGCTCCCGACTGTGCTGTTCCTCAGGCACGCGCTTGTTCAGCCGCTCGCTCCCGTCGTTCATTTCTGATTTTTCTCGAGCTCTGCGTGTTCTTTGTGTTTTTCCTTTTTTCTCTAAAGCCGTCATCGGCAAACTTTGTTAAAGTGGAATCGAAACGTGTAACTTTACAGGGCGCGTTCAGGTTTCATTTCCCCCAGTTTGTCTCATACTGAGACCTATTAGAAGTAATTCAAACAATTTAATTTTTGGTATTTTCTCATCAGGAAAGATGCTCGTGCGGTTTCAGTGTGACGAGGAGAATTTGATTTATTTAATAGGAAATAAAAATACAAACATTACACAAGCTAGTGCTGCTGGAGGGATACAGTTAAATCTACAGCTGGCATGGCATTACAAGTACAGTTTTGTGATATTTGAAACAGTATTTGTTTTATTTAATGTCTTTTATCCTTCACAACTATTTTAAGTATTTCTGTACAGTTTGATTGTTTAGCTTACTGGAGATGGTTGTGTTATTTTAAGAACAGGACTCAAGTCGATCGGGGCTGTTTGTGTCGGACCACATGAAGCCATCAAAATAAAACATGTGAAAGCTGCAGAGCCGCAATTCGACTATTATGGGCTGGAGCTCAACTGTCTGTCCTCATTGTTTAAAGTGGTGAGCAGGGGGTCAGTCATGGGGGGCTGAGAATGGGCCACAGTGTTCACAAATAAGGGGGTAAACCGACAGATGGCATTAACTGCGAGTGCAGTGCTTTGGAAATTAGGGGTGATTGGGAAAATCGTTGTTAATTTTCAAAAGGAACTCCGTTACCAACCAGTGCCATTCACTAATCACGATTTTCTATGTCAAAGACAGTTAATACCGGTTAAATTTAATTTAATTAGTTACATGATATGCAGTAAATACATCCCATACCATTAGAACTGTCTATATAAAATAATTACCATACAGTCGAATCAGGGCCGCCTTTGATATGTAAGACGCCTTTGTGCAGAAGCTGATTTGGCGCCCTTCATAAATATCACTACATGTTTTCCAAACTGCTTTACCATTTTACAATTCAATTTTCGTATTCAATCTATACCGAGGCAACAGGACATTGAGTCAAATATAATAATAAATACTGAATCTTAAATGAAAAGAATGAAGAAATGTTGATACATATGACAAAACATTGTACGAAAAAATTTCAGAAACACGTTTTAACAATATAATAAAATATTTACAAAAATGCAATTTATGATGGCACATTTCTAGACTTTGCACTGGCAAACCTTTTGATGATATTACTCCTGTCTAATTTATGTACTTCATATTCTGTTGCAATTATTGACAAATTCGACAACTGTTCTTGGCTCATTGATGATCGTAAATAATTTTTTATAATTTTTATCTAGACACAAATGTAACCAGCAGTGAGAAGTAAATTCTTAATTAGATAGCTGCATTTGGAAATGAATTAATTGTGAAACTTCTCCACCTGTCTTCAGCGTGGTCTCCTTTATTGTACCAGTGAAGTGCTGTGACTGTGAGACCACACAGACATTCCCGAGCCTTCAGTTTTCCTGCACTTTTAACCTCAGTAGGTGGATGAATATAAGTTTAAAGTGTGACAGTAATGCCCATTCTTACTAGACTTGACTACAATAATTCTCATTAGCGCCAATTCCATAGCAGCAAAAGTGCCATCCATGCTGTTAATGCCAGCTGCCTTTGGTTTGTATCTAAACACGCCGTGTCCAACAGCTTAGAAGCTCACACAGCATCAGGGACAGCCATGTTATATCTACACATGCAGGTCACTCCATGTCACATCATCACACTTAGGGACCTCATCGTCACAGATTTTAACGAGACTTGGCCTGCTGATTTGGTCATCTGAGTGACCCATGGAACTGAAATTGCACGTGTCTTGGATCAACAATAATAAGGAGATTTAACATCACAAAGTTTGAACGCTGTGCTGGATTAGAACTTTGACTGGCTATTTCTCCCTAAACATAAGTTGCACAGAAGTGGTTCTCATATCGTTTTAATGCTCTTTTCCAACTTCGCAGTTTGTGAAAATACTATGCTATCCCCAAAATGCCCATGTTATGAGTGATTATAATATTTAAACTTGAATAGCCAAAAAATATATATATTTTAAAATTGGCCAATTTTTTTTTTTTTTTTTTTTTTTTTTAAAAAAAAAACATTTTTTTTTAAAAAAATTTGCAGAAAAGTATTTATTTATTTTTTTTTAAATCTGTGATGATGAGGTCCAAAAGTGTGATGATTTGACGTGGAATTACCCATCAGGAGTATCTCTGTTCCAAATCGATGATCAAATCCACCATAGAAGCGGCATTCGCCCTTTTAACTCTGTAAAATCTGAATATGCCTCATAGATACGATCCTTTTACTCTTTTAACACTAGAATTACCAGAGCCTACGACAAAACTCATAAATCCTTCCCACCTTAAATCCGTTTGCACCTCTCCGTCAGCGTCTTTTGTCCTGTAAATGTGCTGATTAAGACAAGCGGTAAGCAGCCGGCTATTCCATCTCCCCACCGTCGCAGAATATTCACCCAGCTCATGCCTTGCTTGATTATCTGGGAGTGAACTGCTGGAGTTTTAGAGTGGAAATAATAGATCGTTATTTGGAACACACGCATTTCATGTGTGTTCCATTTCTACAACAATCTGTGCAAACACATTGTTAAAACAGAAACTTTTGCAATGCAATATTATTTGAAAACGAACAACATCAGATCAGGTGTGAATTTACGCTGGCACTGTTACTTAGAGTCAGATCAGGAGACGTGAGGGGGGTGTGTGTTAGAGCATGATCGAGGTTGAGAGAATAAAACTGAAAAAGGCTAACTTTTACAAGTACCATAAATTTATACCCAATGTCCCGTATATTTGTCTTTTTTTTTTTTCTCCATTCTGCGTCAGCATCATGCACCTGGAGTCGTGAGCTTATTCAGTGCAGCAGGAACGCTCAATAAAACTGAATAGAAAAAATTAAAGTGACAGTGTGATACGAAGAAGGCAGATTCACCAGCGTTTGTGCGTCAGCTTTTATCCCTCCAGATAAGAGAATGTCCAGCTACATTGCCTCAAAACACCACTCACATCTACAGTTACTCCCAGTTTCAAATAAAAACTAACAGCGTCAGCTCCCCTTAGTATGTATCGTGATCGTGACTGAGAGAATAAAAGTGAAAAAAAAAGGTAACTTTCACAAGTCCTACAAATGCACACCGTCTGTTACAGACGCAAACCAAATGTATGTGTGTACTGTATAATATTAACAGCAAGAGCAGCTCACTACTGAAAACAGTAAATATAAGAGACAGTCAGGATCAGACCGGGGACTCTTGATTATAAGTCAGCAAATCTTACCGCTATGCCACGGAAGCTGTTGTATCATCCTTGAATGTTTTGTGAAAGTGTTCATTTGATCTTTGGACTTCAGGCTTCACACATTGTATTGTTTATGCCTACATTTTGTAACATTTATTACTAAAATATGAAAAAGTTTCTGTTTTAAAAATGTGTTTACACAGATTACTGTAGAAACGGAGCACACATGAAATGCATGTGTTCCAAATAACGATCTATTATTTCCACTCTAAAACTCCAGCAGTTCACTCCCAGATAATCAAACAAGGGGGTTGGATTTACGAGTTTTCTCGTAGGCTCTGGCAATTCTAGTGTTAAACATGACATCAGTCCTTTCTATCAGAATAGACACACTTTCATCTTTGTTAAGGTCTTCTGCTCAGATTGATATCTCAATGCTGTCCCTGTAAGCAACAGTCCAACACCAAGTGCGTGTTTTTTATTTCTAAGCTCAGTAACCCATGTCCATATTAAATCTTCATTTTTCCAGCTCTTGTATGCCTTTCTCGTGTCAAATGCAGGCAGGATTCTATAATTAGCAGCCATCCTCTATTATGAATGTTAAACTTAACACTAGAATTACCAGAGCCTACAAAAAAACTTGTAGATCCGTCCCACCTTAAATCGCACCTCTCTATCAGCGTCTTTTGTCCTGTAAATGTGTCGATAAGCAGCAAGCAGCCTGCTATCACATCCCCCCCACCGCCACACAATTTTCTCAAGTCAAGTCTGTTGCTTAGAGTTATATAGAGTGAGAAGTCAAGCAAAATGACACCTTTTATAAATACTATATCATTACTGGGAACACTGGCATTTCATGTGTGTTGTTTGTCTACAACGAATTATATAAATGCATCGTTAAAACAAACGTTTTTCATGTTTTAGTAATAATTGACAAAATGTAGACATGACGTGTTAAATGTGTGAAGCCTGAAGTCCAAATATCAAACACTTTTCACAAAATGTATAAATATAACAGAACAAATGCGCTTCTATTCAAGAATATAACTGCAGACGGTGTCTGTGCCCAAAAAAGAAGTCTGACTGCATTCTCGTACCATTGCTTGCAAACTGAAGTGTCACCGTGCACTTTTCACGGCATTACATATGTATTTTTTGAGCATGCCCATGTCGATCAAACACAGGAAGCTCTGCAGTCTACTTGTGACTTTAAGTTGTAGGAAATAAGTTAGTAAATCAAAATTAAATAACATTCAATCTGGCTTTTATGTAAGTAACATATAAATGTTAATGTTTTGGGCACAAACACCATCCACCGTCTAGCATGGAGAGTCGCTTGCATAATGAAGAGTCTATAGCTTCAGGTGAAAGCTGCCGTCACTGCACTTTGTATATAAGAGCCAGATCGAATGTTATTTATCTATTTATCCTGATTTATTTACTTACTTCCTACAGCGTAAAGTCACAACTAGACTGCAGAGCTTCCCGTGTACATATACAAAGTACAGCGACGGCAAAAGTGCGACGTGCATTCCTTCACCGAAGTAAAACCGTCGTAATCTGAGTTTACCTCTGTTATAGCGCATCTTTATGTGAAAACAGCATAGTCAAATGGGGATGGTGGAGTGTAGGTGGGATCGTGAATGCGACTGAGAGAAAAAAACTGAATAAAAAAAAAAAACAAAGCTAACCTTTACAAGTATCATAAATTTACACACACTGTTACAGACTCAAATCAAATGTATGTTTTTATTCTAAGATAGTAAGAATAAGAGCACCTCACTTCTAAAAATGGAGTCGTCCAGGATCTAACCCATGAAGTTTGGATTATCAATCAACGGTTGTTACTGTTGCGCCACTGAAGCGATCGTATCAAAGTGGTGTGGATGTTGCACCTTAACGCGGGTTCTTTTTCTGAAGTTATATTCTTGAATAGAAGCTCACTTGTTTTGTTATATTTCTACCTTTTGTGAAAAGTGTTTATTTGATATTTGGACTTCAGGCTTCACACATTAAACATGTCATGTCTACATTTTGTCAATTATTACTAAAACATGAAAAACGTTTCTGTTTTAAGGATGTGTTTATATAGATCGTTGTAGACACGGAACACGCATGAAATGCATGGGTTCCAAATAACGATCTAGTATTTATAAAAGGTGTCATTTTGCTTGACTTCTTACTCTATACAACTCTAAACAACTGACACGCAGGTAAACATACTTGAGCTGAGAAAACTGTGTAGTGGTTGGGGGGGATGTGATAGTAGGCTGCTAGCAGTTTATCGACACATTTACAGGACAAAAGATGCTGATGGAGAGGTGAGGTGCGATGCGATTTAAGGCGAGACGGATCTGCGAGTTTTATTGTAGGCTCTGGTAATTCTAGTGTTAAAGAACAGCACATCACCTTTGATGTTAGCCACACACTTTTGACTCTTCTCTCCCATAAAATACACCCATCATAAGTAACCTCCTACAAACACTCTCTCCTCAAACCCCGAGTGTGCTATTCCCAGTCGGGATGCAGTCCCGTAATCCCACAAATAGGAGCACATATATAAGATATAGACTATAACAACTTAACAGAATGAAGCGCCCGATGCGCAGTTCAAGTCCAGTGAGGATATCGAACAAAGCCCTAAATATGATGGCTTTAATAGACCTGCCATTGCTGTGTCCAAACATGATGGTGCCCTGCAGATAAAGTGTTGTCATATCTACATGGTGGGACTGAAATGTATGCAAATCCCCTTTAATGAAGGTCTGCAATGCACTTTGATCACATCTGAGTTGTTTGATTTATAATTTTAAACTGAAGCAGAGGAGGAAATCAAGGAAAATGTGACTTTGAACCAAACCTTATGGAGGACACTGTGACCCTGAAGTGTGCTCATTATTTTTACTGAGTTTATGGAGTTAATTCTACCATTTTTATTTTCACAGGGCTTTCCCATTTCACATGCCCATATACTGAGGTGTCTAATGGCCTCCAGCCCAGGGCTGTCCATGTGAGAACTGAATCTGAGAAAAGAAGGTCAGACACTTAGAGAGAGAAGAGTTTCTTACAGAGCATGGACTCTGCCAAAGAAGATGGCATGGATGAAAGAAAGGTGGACATTAAAGAAGAGGACTGTGAGTGGCGCACACCAGAGGGTGTGTGTGTGAAGCTGGAGGATCACGAAAAAATAATTTCAGATTTTAAAGAGGAGGAGGAGTGCAAAGGGGTGACTGCTGCCATTAAATCTGAAGATCTGAATGATTTCTCAGGTGGTCTTGAACTTCAAAAGCATGAAACAGGATATTTTCAAGCGCGAGGCCTGTGAAGAATCTCCATCCAGTTTACAGTCCTGGTCCACTAATACAGGACGATTGGCCACGCAGGAGAATTCTGTAGAGCTCAAATCAGAGTTATCAGAATCTGAAGTGAAAATCACTGAGGGAAATGGGAGAGAAGGAGAAGAGTCACCTGGGAGTGTTGGAATAAGTGAGTAATGTGATTAAATATAAACGAGAGTGTTAATAAATTCTAATGGTGGGCGCTTTGGTGGTTTTAGAAGATTTAAATCAGTGGAAAACACGGTTAATTGAGCTTGGATAAAGACCACCTGCTCAGGTGAACAATAACAAACAATAGGTTACCTAATAAATGATAAATTAGAAAAACTTGGGTGAATAAGGAAAAATCTAAAGTGTTGAGCGCATGACTTGAACATCATGAAGCTCTGACTGAAGCTGTGACGTATGTTAGGCCAACAGCGCATTACTTTCAATGAGGATATCAAAAGTCATATTTTGTTAAAGACATGTATATTTCTTAAATTGTGTGGCAGTTAAGGTAGAAATGTCCACAAAAAGAAATAAATAGGAATAAAATCCTCACCCCATGCACTAAATAAGAGTGAATTTGCTCAAGCCAGCGCACACTTAATATTTTCCTCATCTTTCTAATGGTAATCTCGTGCAATTTGACGTTAACAGTGACAAGAGCTACCTGTACGAGCCATGATGACATTCAGGGGGTCTCTGGGTCTTCTTTCAGCATCTTGTGTTCTGCTCTCAGCCTGAATTTGCTGGGGCAGCATGGCCTGGACAAGTTGGCAGTGGTGTGAAATCTTCACTTGGAGATGATCTTGGGCTCTTCCGTCTCCCACAGTCACATTGGGACAATTTGGAGTCACCACTCCATTTCACCTGCATGTTTTTGGGGATGAGGGGAAGAACCAGAATAACCAGAAACGCCATTCAGAGCCCCTGTGTAGATCAACTGTGGGCAGGATTTGACCCCAGGACACCTGAACAATAAAGCAGCTGTGCTAAACACTGTGCCCCCTAGCACAGACGGATATATTTGAATGTTTATTTTTTAGTCCAGATTACATTCTAGAGGATGTAAATATCATTACATACATTACAATCAAGAAGAGATAAAACAAATTCATACACACTATTGGGTAGGAAGGCTCTGATTGGAGTCTTTAGAGCTTTTATTGATCTCCCATTCCATTCCATTAGGATCTGCTAATATCAATAACAATAATAGTTTTTCTTTTTTTCTTCATAATAATAAATGTATTTTTAGACATGCATAAACTTCTCATTCCATAATAAAGTACTCCGGCATACAGCATTCACAAAGAACTTTTACCCATAATGCATACATAATGGAACAAATGCAAGCTAAGCAAAACAAAAGGTATGTCTCAATCATACTCCACATTTCTAATCAAATAAAATGTTCAATTAGATATTTGTTGCCGTCGACTACGACAAGAAGAAAACGAGACAGTGTTGGTGAACGCTTCAGGTTCTTATCTAAGATTATAAGCATCTCTGCATGTTCTGAGGACAGTCAGGTCCTCCTGTCATCCACAACGTGTGCTGCCATACTGAACAGACCCTCGCTGTCTCCACTTGTATTAGGAGGGCACAAGTAGGATGATGACTTTTATTGGTCCTTCAGAAAGCCAATGGCCCAGCATCTCTTGTGGTATAAGGTTCACAGAGATAAATGTTCACCTCTGATGCTGCTGATTCAAATATCGTCTTTATCTTCATTGACAATTTCTTCATGCATTCTGCAGTTCTGTTGGCGGTGAGTTTCTTTGGATCTCTCAGCTGTCGTCTGTTGCTCTGAGTGCGTCTGTGTGGTCGAGACTCTGGCACTAAGCAGTTTGTGTTTGAGATTTGCAATCATCTGTGAAATATGTGTCCTTGTACCATTGTTTAATCTGGGTAAAAAATCATTATGATAATAATATCTCTTACAAAACTCGTATCTGTATAATGACTATTCACACTCAATTTTTATTATGCATAATTAGTATTATTTTATTTAGGTCTAAAAACTAGGCTCACACCATTCTACCGAACAAGCAAATAAGAGGACTAATTACAATTTCTCACTAATCGGTATCCATTTGATAACGATTTATATTTATGTACCAGCTTAGTAAAATTCTGCATTCATTTCCTCGCTACTACCTACACATTCACAGAAAGACTAACAAAAGGTATTTTAGTCAAAACCTCTAATGCCTGGTAAATTAATTATACAAATAAATCAGTCATCAAACACTTACTGGCAGATGGAATTGTGGATCTAAATGATCTAGAAGGTGACATCTTCCAGAACTGAAAGTGGCTGATTGTCCAGGCTTACGAATTCCACTGTTTTTGCTGTCCCAGTAAGTCTTTGGCGTTCTTGCTGTCAGTATTATAAGGTTGAGTTTTCTAAGTGCTGCCATTATTGGAGGCCTAGTGAGAGTAGTGAACTGAGCTAGACTAAGCTTGCTGGTCACCTGAGCCTTTGAACAGCTCGTTTTTCACACCATTTCCTTTTGTGTTGACTACTCAGATGCTGAATAAGGTTTGTATTGTTGGAAGTGTTAGCAGAGAATCTTCCATCACTGACTTCTTTTTGCACATATATTACAAACAGCAAATTTCTTATGTCTTTTAGGAAGGTAATAAAACTGTTAGACTGGCATGCACGTGTTTTTGTATTTAGATCATATTGGAACTTTGTCTTGCATGCTTTTTATCATTCAAGATCAGATGTTAAGATCAGCTAATTTGCTTATCATCGGTCAAGTCATTTGGAGTGAAAATTGGCTGATTTCGATTTGTGATCAATTGCTCAGATCAGGCCTGTCTTTCACATATGAGAGAAAGGTGGAGAAATTGAACAGACAGCAGCAGAACATGTAAAGACCACACATAGAGTGGCCAGACCATAAATGGCACCTCAGTGTGAGGAAGGAATACCAACCAGTGTGCCACCTCTTGTACTGTTTCATTTATTTTAAAGGCGGGTAGTGGTTAGGAATTTAGACGTCAAACCCATGAAGTTGCAGGTTCAAATTCAGCTATTGACACCATGTGACCACAAGCAAGTCATGTGACCTGCCTGTTCTCCTGTTGAAACAGAGTTTTCTTGGGTAAAGGTATCCAGTAAGAAAACAATGGTTAAAATGTTTGTGCTCTTTCAGATTTACAGAAGAATGGCAGCTTCTCTCCACCTTCATTTGGTCAGCCCTCTCTTCAATACAAAGAGAAAGGTATGAAGAAATCAGCAAGAGGATCAGAGAACCTGGCAGCAGCCTTTTTGCAGTGCAGTTCTTTCCCTGCTACTGGAGTAACAGAGACAGAAGCCACCAAAACTGATCGACAACAAGTGGAGAAAGAAATCCAAATTCATACTGGAGAAAAATGTTTGGAATGTAGCAAACAATTCACACAAAAAAGTGATCTTAATGAGCATATGAAGATTCATAGTGGAAAAAAAATATATTGTCATGAATGTGGTAAGTCGTTCTCAAGGAGAAGCCATCTTCAGCGTCACAGAAGAATCCACACAGGAGAAAAACCACATTGTTGTCGTGAATGTGGTAAGTCATTCTCAACGAGTAGCAATCTTCAAACGCACAGAAGAATCCACACAGGAGAAAAACCTCATTGCTGTTCAGACTGTGGTAAGTCGTTCTTACGTATAAGCAATCTTCAGAGGCACAGAAGAATCCATACAGGAGAAAAGCCTCATTGCTGTTCAGACTGTGGTAAGTTGTTCTCACGTATAAGCCATCTTCAGAGCCACAGAATAATCCACACAGGAGAAAAACCTCATTGCTGTCCAGAATGTGGTAAGTCGTTCTCAACGAGCAGCCATCTTCAGAGCCACAGAAGAATCCACACAGGTGAAAAACCTCATTGCTGTCCAGAATGTGGTAAGATGTTCTCAATGATAAGGAGTCTTCAGCGGCACAGAAGAATCCACACAGGTGAAAAACCTCATTGCTGTTCAGAGTGTAGTAAGTCATTCTTACATATAAGCAATCTTCAGATGCACACAAGAATCCACACAGGAGAAAAACCTCATTGCTGTTCAGAGTGTGGTAAGTCGTTCTCCAGTACAAACCATCTTCAGAGGCACAGAAGAAGCCACACAGGAGAAAAACCTTATTGTTGTCCAGAATGTGGAAAACAATATTCTGACAAACTCAGTTTTCAAAGGCACACAGAAATTGATACTGGAGAGAAGCTATATTGCTGTTCTCAATGTGGAAAAAGTTTTTTCAACAGTAAGTGTTTTCGAGTACACACCCAATCTCACACTGAACAGAAAATGCAGTATGTCTGTTCTGAATGTGGCAAATGTTATACAAACAAGAAAAGTCTTCATAGACACAGCAAAATCCATACTGGAAAAAATATTTCTGCTGTTCTGAATGGGGGAAATGATTCTTAGATTTAAGTGTACTTCAGTCCCACATCTGAACTCACACTTGTGAGAAACCTTATTGTTGTCCTGAACGTGATAAACAGTTCTCACAACAAAACACCCTACAGAGTTACATCAGACTTCACTCCAGAGAGAAACCTCACCATTGCTTGGAATGTGGCAAACAATTCTCATGCCTCAATTCTCTGTATAAGCATAGGAGAAGTTATTTTGGAGAGAAGCCTTACGGTTGTACTGAATTTGGAATGTGTTTCTCCTATAATAGTTCTCTTCACAATCATAAAATAATTAATTCTGATAAGAAACGACACTCTTTTGACTGTTGCAAGCTTTTCTCAGACAGCAGGGACCTCATGTATAAACGGTGTGTACGCACAGAAATGTTGCGTAAGAACGTTTCCACATTCAAATCGCGAAGTATAAAACCTACACTTGGCGTAAAGCCACACACTTTTCCACGGTACCTCATCCCCTGTCGTGCGCAATTTCTCCGCTCGGTTTTGCAGACTGGCGGCACCCAGCATCAAAGCAGTGCTACTGTTCCTGTGTGGTTACCCTTTATTTCTTAGAACCACATTCCTGACGCGGCTTTATTAATGCACTGAAACTAACCACTTATTGTTTATTAGTGTAATGCATCTGATTGTACTTAACCTGTAACAATATAATGGCCCAGGGAAATGCCATAGTATTCCAAATACCATAACTGCTTTAGTGGTGTTACTCTCACTGCACCATCTTCCTCTTTTTCTTCTTTCAGCTGCTCCCTTTAAGGGTTGCCACAGCGGATCATCTTTTTCCATATTACTCTCACTGCACCACTCTGAGTATTTATATCACTGTATCTGAATGGGGAATCACAGCAGCAGCTGATCGGAAAGAGAATTATCGGTATACAGAATCAAGCACACGCTGCCTCAGCCACGGCAAAACGTTTCCAAGCCTTTACTGTACGGACCTCGCGGTTCAGAAACAGTTTCATCCCAAAAACTATAAACACAGTCAATCAATTGCTCCTTGTAGAACTGTTTGTACTTATAAGTACAATTACCCCACTGTAAACTTGCATTACTAATATTGCACAACCTGTGCCACTTTATAAAGCGCGTATTTACATATGATGACGATATCATTTTTAAGATGAAATGCAACAAAATATCTTGATTATATTGTACAGATAAAACTTTAACTTAATTTAAATAATCTGTATTGTTAATAATTAAACATGTGAGGACACGGTTCCGCAGCACTAGCAAGTTCACGTATTGTTCCTGCCTCTCGCTGTATATTTGCTGAGGCTAGTGCGACACTGGAAGGATAGACAGAATAATTAAACACGTACTCTGAAGATATTTCAATGTCCCTTAAAAGTTTTGAAGAATCATCGTTCTAATCTTACAGATGGCTTAACGTCTATTACAGAGCTGATTGTGTGGCGATTGGGTATTTGGGGAAAGAAAAGTAAGGACCGGAATTGAAGGTTAGTATGTTTGAAAGAGACAGTACTGCTACAATAAATTATTTCATCGAAGGTCGCGCATGGCACAGCCGCATCTTGTATGAGACATGAACAATCACTGCGCCATCATGTTCTTAATAACATGCTTTCATTCCAATCATCATGAAAATGATATCACGTATACATCTCAGTATTTTAATTATTCAGAGAGCTGTAATATCACGTATGTAATGGATTCTGTGTCCTGTCGGAGAAAGAGAAAGAACGGAAGCACGTAGTGATTCACACACACAGAGCACATTGAAGATCAAATACAACAAAGCATTTAACATGTTACTTTAGTTACAATGGGATTTACGAAGCTAGTAAATTAAATGATTTTAAGATGAAGTGTATGATGTTCTACTTTAATGACAAAATAAACTATGTGATTAAAGTGGAAATTTTGAGATTAAAGTTGACATTTCATGCTTTTTTTTCACTGTGTGCCTATTTTTTTTTGTCTGTATCCTAATAAGCTCAGACGGTGGGCTACAACTCACCTTTTCACAGCGACTTTGATATGTGACTTCTATTTTTTTTTTTTTTTTTTTGGCACAGTGCGACTTTGTGAGCTTTCAAGTTTCTCCGACACGCTATGTCACTCCATCAACTTCCTTTTCTTGTTTATACCACTGTTTAAATCAACAAATAGTATGTTTTTCCTTTGCCTCCACTTGGTATTCGCTGAAATTTTCCCCCGTGCTTTTCCCATTGTCTTTTCACAGAAGGCTGAGCTTAAGGGCTATTTATATTGATTTGCATATTCAAAGAGGTGTAATTCTGGGAGGAATTCGGGCAGGACAGAAGGTGCGTGCACGTGCGTTACTTTTCACGCTGACCGGGATTTATATAGCCGAAGAACATGGAAGTTGGAGTACGCACAAGTTCCTGCATCTGGATTTTTCTGTGCGTAAGCACATTTCGGCTTTTGTGCTTACGTCATGTTATAGTGCGAATTCTACGCACGGCGCTATGCATGAGGCCCCAGGACTCTTAAAGATCACATGAGAATTCACTCTGGAGAGAAACCTTATTACTGGCCAGAATGTGGCAAATGATTTTCATGTCCAAGCACACTTATGTGCCACAGAAGGATTCACACTGGAGAGAAGCAGTACACCTGTTCTGAATGTGGTAAAGGTTACTCTTCCAGAAGAAGTTTTCAGAGACACACACAAAGTCTTATTGGAGTAAAGCCTGTCCTAGAAATAACAAATGATCTTTCCATTGGCTCCTCAACGAAAACAATTGAAGAAAAATCTTCTGAATGCTTTAAAGGACTCCAGTTGAAAGCAGCTAATAAGTATATAAGAATAGTGGAGAAAACATTGAAAGTGCAAAACAGATCCTAGATGTAAGGTCACCTCAGAGCCACACATGAATTCCCTCTGGAATGAACACACAGGAATACAACACATATTTCACAAGCAGCAAGAATCTTCTTCCACAACTTATAGGTGCAAGAAAAAACCTCATTGTTGTCCTGAATGTGGTTAACGCTTTTCAAACAGCAATGGCCTTCATATTTGTCAATGACTGACTTACTTGTGGTAAGCCTCTTAGCTGTTCTGAATGTTGAAAGTGGTCCTTCTGTATCAGCCATCATCAGCAACACGTAAGATTTCATGAAGGACTCAGAAACGGTACTGCCAGGACGTCAACCATACAGGGACTGAACACAACTGAAAAAGTTCAATGTAATAATGAAAAAATGGTGAAGTCAAATTAAATCCACAGTGCAGTGCCAAGTACCAGGAGGTGCCACTAACAATGAGGGGAATATTTTTGTTTCGGAGCTTTGAAGATGGGTCCTTATCTGAGGAGCAATGAACTTGTACCGTCTCTGGGATGTCAAATGATGGCTGACGCTTGCGCTGAGTGCAGACAGCCGTTCTTAACCCTGATAATGAAGAAGTCATTTAGTGACGTCAGCTGACAACCAATGCTGTCCAATCAGATACTGGGGAGGGACAATCGAGGAGAAGAGGAGACTAAAAAGAGAGCCGTCACATGACAGACCAATGTAGAGGGGCTTTATAAGACTTTTAGACTAATTTAGGTTATCATTTATAAATGATAAGAGTCTTTACAAACCAAACACATTCATCAGCTGTGTGTCAAGGGTGAGTCCAAAAGTGGGAATTTAATAAGATGTAAATACAAATAAAATGAAACATTTCGGGTTCAAAGAGAAATGTTTAAGACCGGAAGAGGGAGTCACAACACAATGCTAGGGTTAGCACGGGGACAACAGTTGTCAAGAATATCAATTAATGTGTAGAAGGAACATTATTTAAAATAATAATAATAATTTATGAGAAATGGGACACCATAATAAATGCACAACACAATGAAAATGAAATGAACTGATTTTATTTTCTGACACATAAGAGGAAAAGGGAAGACAAAGCAGAAACACACTGGGATCTCTGTTGACCCAGCTGTTAATTTGATAAATTAACCCAAAAATATAACTGATGTTCCTTTGCTCCATGTCAGTATATCCTGGGGTGGTGTGTGAAGGACGCTCTATACTCCTAATGTGTTGGTTCAGGTTTCAGTTTGAGTTCAGCACCTTCTTCATATCGATACCCAAGACAACGTTTCTTCATGTCGAGGCTACAAGCTGGAGGCCACAGGAGCTCAATAAACTCCAACAGCAGGATGGACGATTAGAAAGCTCTGCTGTGAGAGAGTGTCAGCTACACAAAGCTACGGCTTCATTTACTTGAAAGAAAACTCCTAAAAGCAGAAGTGGCCCCTTCTGTACCCATCACTGAAGGTCACATTTGACCACCTCACTATTCTGCGTTGGTTCAATCTGCTGGGACTTTCTGTATTTTGTAAGTTTATATTTCATTTTTTGGCCACACACGTATTACATTTCATTGATGTTCTCAAATGTGTGAGTATAGCTTGACTCTTACAAGGACTTATCTAAAAAGGGTACATTGGCCATAAAATGCAAGAAGGCAGAAAAATATAAAAAGTGGAAACCACAAAATGAAGAGGTGACATCGATGAAATACGCTCAGTGGCAGAGATGACGAGGACAAAATCAGAAAGGACAGCACAGAAAAGGCAGGTACTAACTGAAAACAAAAGAAGAAATCTGATTGGCGGGAAGAACTGTCAGTCACTCCTGAGTGAACTGTTGAGGACAGCCGTGGCATGCAGACTTCAGAGTTCAAGTGTTTTTGATTTCAAATCTGTGACCATACACTGAATAAGTCTGTTTGTTATTTATCAGTTAGCATGTTCTGAAACTGTAATGTC
This sequence comes from Polypterus bichir lapradei, assembly GCA_026402145.1. Lineage (NCBI taxonomy): Eukaryota > Metazoa > Chordata > Cladistia > Polypteriformes > Polypteridae > Polypterus > Polypterus bichir. The sequence continues at coordinate 10,898,854 of JANRMT010062807.1, forward strand.
ACCACAAAGATCAGCATTTTATTAATAATGAAGTACGTTCCAATAGGTGGTGCACTGCATATGATTACGCTGAGGTCCACCCTGATCACTTATATTTCGTCCCAGCTTATTAAATCCCACATTCCTTTGACATTTCTATACTTTGTCTTTATTTCTTGATTGACTGAAGTAAATATTAGGGTAATGGATGTTGGAAATTGCTGCTTTCTTGGCCAGGATGTTATCAACTCTGAGAGGTTGCACTTGAATAATAATTATTTTTTATATTTTTATATTGGTTTTCTGACTACTCAAAGCTCTTTTACACAGCATGTATGCAGCATCCACCTGATGATGTGACGGCAGCCATTTTTGTGCCAGCATGCTCACCACACATGAGCTATTAGATGGTGAAGTGGTGAGAGAAACAGCTAATGAGAGAGAGGGGACGATTAGGGGACACAATGACAAGGCCTTGGAGAGAAATTTAGCCAAGACATCTTTATGGAGGATACACAGGAATCTTTAATAACCACAGAGAGTCAGGACTTCAGTTTTACGCCTCACCTGAAGGACAGCACCATTTATACAGCACAGTGTCCTCATCACTGCACTGGGGCATTGGGATCCACATTCAGAAAGACCACCGGGTAAGCCCCCTATTGGCCTCACCAACACCTCTTCCAGCAGACACACAAGTTTTTCCTAGATGGTCTCCAATCCAAGTACTGGCCAGGCCTGAATATGTTTAGGTTGAGGCAGATGTCCTGATCTGAAGTGCATGTGGTATGTCTGCTGGCTACAGAAGAGCAAGGGTGGCAGAAGTAAGACCCCCTTGGTTGGGAACTGGCATAAAACAAAATGTTATACGAGCCTTCATATGTCAGAGACATCTGTACATTGTTAGTGCTGGTGACAGTGAGTCCCAGTGTGGGTCACTGAGAAGTGACAGGCTGGAGGGGTCACTCTTATGTACTTAAGTGGAATGAGTCTGAGGTGGGCTATTATAGTGGCACTGGCATCAGGGCATCACTTATACCCAGTTGTGTGACTAGGATCCGTGTGTGTTAATCGTAGGGTGCAGGAGTAGACAAGCCTGTTCAACAGACTTGATTAAGTCTCACAAATCCTGAGATAATACGACTTGAATAACCAAGAAAATCAAAAAAACTGTGAAGGAGCCGAGAGCGGCGAGCACCTGCTGTGTGTTACGTGTCTGTCTGTCTGTCTGTCTGCCTGCTGTGTGTTACGTACCTGTTTGTTTGTCTGTCTGTCTGCCTGCTTTGTGTCCTGTCTCATTAATTTTTAAGAAGTTTTCATATTTCTATAATCCTTGTGTTTATTATTGAATCCTATAATTCTGTTTCTTAGACTGAGTGGTCTTCAGTTACCTTAAGAGAGTCTAACTGGTGGCGTCTTTCCTGAATAATCTGATAAATTACTGGCATGGACAAAGACAAAAAAATATAATTATTTGAGTGGATTAACATCAGTCAGTCGATTCTCCTCACCAACAACATCCACACAACTCTGATAAGCAAGAGACGAGAACTTATTATGGGATGGACAATTTGACTAATAAAGAGGACTAACATGGAGTCTGATGTGGACTTCATTATGTAATATGTGACGACGCCAGCCCCTCCAGATTCCCTCTTCCCACATAGGAGTCTCTTGAACCAACACCGTCGATAGTTATGATCGAGATGAGCGGACAAATCTCATTGAAGATTGAAGGACCATCTCCACTAACTACAGGCGAGAGCGACACTTCACAGGTAGTCTGATCAGACTGGGGTGTGTGGGACCTGAGAAACGTCAAAATCAAGAGAGCTGAGGAGTTTTTACAAATTGCAATAACAGGCCATTCAGTCCAATTTCATATTTGCCTAATATTTCCACAATTTTTGCAAAGATCTGTAATCTCTGATTTCATCTACATGACAGGGACACAAATCTACAGTTGATTGTTTGAAGAAACAAATTTATATGACATTTATTCTTAGTAAACATCACTTTAAATGACACCATCTGACAAAAGAAGACACCAACTTCTTCACATCTTTAACACTAAAATTACGAGAGTCTATGAAAAAACTTGTAAATCCGGCCCACCTTAAATCCGTTCGCACCTCTCAGCGTCCTTTGTCCTGTAAATGTGCCGATAAAGACAAGCAGCAAGCAGTGGGCTATCCCATCCCCCCACCGACTTAGAACGTGCACGAACTTCTCCCAGCTCATGCCTTGATTCATTATCTGGGAGTGAAGTGGAGTTTTAGAGTGGAAATAATAGATCGTTATTTGGAAGACACGCATTTCATGTGTGTTCCGTTTCTACAATAATCTGTGTAAACACATTTTTAAAACAGAAACGTTTTTCATATTTTAGTAGTAAATGACAAAATGTAGGAATAAACTGTATAATGTATGAAGCCTGAAGTCCAAAGATCAAATAAACATTTTCACAAAAGGTTCAAGGAAAAGACAACAGCTTCCGTGGAGTAGCGGTAAGATTGGCTGACTTATAATCAGTCCCCGGTTCGATCCCCACTGCCTCCTATATTTGCCGTTTTCAGTAGTGCGCTGCTCTTATTGTTAATATTATACAGTACACACATACACTTGGTCTGCGTCTGTAACACACAGTGTACATTTATAGGACTTGTAAAAGTTACCATTTTATTTTAACTTTTATTCTGGCGGAAAGGTGCGAACGGATTTAAGGTAAGCCGGATCTACGAATTTTTTCGTAGGCTCTGGTAATTCTAGTGTTAAACACTTCTGTCATGTCATCTCCTCATGTCTCTGTCCTTTAACTGATGACATTCGAATCCTTCACCATTTCCTCACAGTTCAAACCCCACAGTCCAGTCTGGTCTCTCTTCTTCTCGACTTTCTTTTGTGCTGTTTTGTCATTTCTCTAACACACAATATTCTTGATGTGGTCCCACAAGTCTAGTGCATATAAGTCTTTGGATTTAATTTAATCGCCAAATGTCTATCTATCTATCTATCTATCTATCTATCTATCTATCTATCTATCTATCTATCTATCTATCTATCTATCTATCTATCTATCTATCTTTTTTTTGTCTGCTAAGTCAATTCTTCATCTGCCTGTCTGCTGCCCCCTCAGTCCACTTATCAACAGTTTGAAAGTCAAGGCCGATGACATCTAATGGTCCATTATAATGACACATTCTCCTATAAATAACCAATAAATTAATGAAAAGTAATCTATCTAAACCCAAAATCTCTGTTCACCATGCTGATCCTTACTTGAGAGGAGGTCCTTCTTATTAATGTTACTTTTTATTTCTCCTTGTCCCCTCTTCTCTCCTGATGCAGACTCTCTCATCTCGCTGTGTCCTTCCTGCTGATGGAGACTCGCTCAGCTTCACTGTCACTGCTGACTTTTCTTCTGAGGACCTGCTAAAGGAGCTGTCATGTCTGAAGAAGAGTTTGCAGACGATCAGCCAGCAGGACATCCTGACAAGGACTCCATCAGGTGTGGCATCTAGTCATTTGTTGTTCATTGTTAGAGTCCATTAGAAGGACAAGAGTGACAATCACAGGTACACTGGGATGCCTGAAGAAGGCCTGCTCTTTTACATTTACCTCTAAGCCTTTACTGTTAAGATTTTTTTCTAATGTCTCTTAAAGTGACTAGCTGAGTGACTTCACACTCTCATATTAAACATAGGTTTTGAATGTTTAAGGTAAATATTAGATAATGAAACACAATTTCTTTAAACAGTGTTAATGGTACAATGGTAAGACTATCTGTGTTGATCGTGTTGTGGATGTATGAACCTCTATGCACCTGACATGCCATTCCTTACATTCCTCTTTCTTTGTTCTTCTTGTTTCTTCTGTTCCTTGGACATTGCTGCCCTCTAGTGGACGATGGATGACTTCATGTCCTGGCACAGATGTCAGAGGTCAGACGGTTTACTGCTTTATGTATATAGAGATATTTTTTTCTGTTTACTACCTTAAAAGCTACTTCTTCATTTCAAATTGCGATTCTTTTCATTTGCTCTGTATAACGACCAACATAAAATAAGGAACAGAAAGTCGTATTAAACTGGCAGGGCCTGCTCGGTGTACAAATGAAGTGTTGTGAACTTGAAAGCAGTGAAGACATAAATGAAACCGAATTGGGATCAAGTTCAGTGCTTTGTAATATCATAAAATCTGAATGAGTTTCTGCTGTCTTCTCTGTCTTTTATATTCTGTCACATGTGCTCATCAGTAAAAATTCACGTTAATCCATTTTCCGCCATGCTTCCACAGGCTTTTATAAGTGTGATGTCGTATACTTAGACTCATTACACCCATTGACATTAAAGAGAGTTTTACAGAGTGAGAGTATTTCTTCATATATTTTGGTGAAAAAAGTTAAGCAAGACGGCACGGTGGCGCAGTGGGTAGCACTGCCGCCTCGCAGTTAGGAGACCTAGGTTCACTTCCCAGGTCTTCCACATATGGAGTTTGCATGTTCTCCCTGTGTCTGCGTGGGTTTCCTCCGGGTGCTCCGGTTTCCTCCCACAGTCCAAAGACATGCTGGTTAGGTGTATTAGTGGTTCTAAATTGTCCTTAGTGTGTGTGTGTGTGTGTGTATGCACCCTGTGGTGGGCTGGTGCCCTGCCCGTGGTTTGTTTCCTGTGTTGGCTGGGATTGGCTCCAGCAGACTCCCGTGACACTGTAGTTAGGATATAGTGGGTTGGATAATGGATGGATGGAAGTTAAGCAAATTAGAGGAGTGCATTAGAACCCTGACCACTTTAGGACCACCTGAACACTCTACTGAGTGCACATAACAAGTTCACAGGGGAAACACATTAACAGACTTTATAAATTATAAACTATATAATGTTTACATATCATGATACTGTGTGTTTAAACAAACCTGTACGCTAAAGCAGTTCTGCACTGATGAACATAAATGGAACCTAACAATGTCAGTCATGAACAGAACTGCTGAGCTGTGGGCAACTGACAACACAGGAGAGGAAAACAGAAAGTGAGGTGACGAGGGTTAACAGGTCAGACATGTGTGCGCCCAACTGCACCGGCACTGTTTACTACCTGAAAGAAAGTCTGAGATCCAATGGTGGATTGGACTGGGCAGGCTGAACTCGGTCAGTTTCTTATCATGGAGCTCTGGGATGTTGGTGTTTAAAGCAGAGGTCAAGTCCACAATCCAGACCCTCACATCTGCCCTGGCTGATAGATAGATAGATAGATAGATAGATAGATAGATAGATAGATAGATAGATAGATAGATAGATAGATAGATAGATACTTTATTAATCCCAAGGGGAAATTCACAAGGTGATCAAGGTGTTGGTAAATAAAACTCAGACTCAGAGTCACTGCATCATCAACACACCGGTGTGCAGACTTGATCCACGTGTTTTGTTGGTTTATTTTAACTGCATTACATTTGTAATTAGTGTTTAAGAATTTAACTTTATAAAATTAAAACTTAAATATAGCTCCCAGCATTAATGTGTTAACACTTGAGCTTAATTTAAAAGCCTTGATCCATTAAAACAACACAAAGTTATGGTGAGATTCCAGAATTTATGGTCTCATTTCTTCTCTGGTAACCCCTTTCTCATCTGAACTGCACAGAACTGCTCTACAGGGGCCTCATGTATAAATGTTGTGTACTCGTGCGTGTACACATGCGTGATTTTGGGCTATACAAAAATAAACTGTATTGTATTGTATTGTACTCCCATTTCCACATTCACATCGTGATGTTTAAAACCTAAACTTGGTGTAAAGCCACGCACATTTTCACGCCAGCTCAAACCCTGTCATACTCAAGTTCTACGGTCGGTTTTGCAAACTGGCTGCACCCAGCATCAAAGCAGTGCTTTTGTTCCGGTGTGGTTTCCCTTTCTTTTTTAGAACCACATTCCTGACGCGGCTTTATCAAATACACTGAAATTAATTGCATATTATTTATTAGTTTAAGGTATCTGATTGTAATCAACCTGTAACAATATAATGGTCCATGGAATGGTCAAACTATTCTAAATACCATAGCTGCTTTAGCGTTGTTACTCTCACTGCACCTTCTTCTTCTTCTTCTTTCAGCTGCTCCCGTTAGATGTTGCCACAGCGGATCATCTTTTTCCATATTACTCTCACTGCACCACTAGGAGTATTTATATCATTGTATCTAAGTGGGGAATCACAGATCTACAGCAGCTGATTGGACAGATAATTATCAGTATGCAGCATCAAGCACACGCTGCCTCAGCCATGCAGACTGTCTATTTGAACTGCTCTCATAGGCAAACGCTTCAGAGCCTTTCCTGTAGAGACATCACAGTTCAGAAACAGTTTCCTCACAAGAACTATAAATGCACTCAATCAGTCCATCAAGTGCTCCTTGTAGAACTCTCTGTACTTATTAGTACAATCACCTTACTGTAAACTTGCAATGCAGTTATAATATTGCACAACCTGAGCCACTTTATAAAGCAAGTATTTACATATGATGATATCATTTTTAAGATGAAATGCAGCAAAATATGTTTATTACATTATACAGATTAAATGTTAACATCATTTAAATAATCTAAATTGTTAATAATTAAACATGTGAGGGCACAGTGTCACAGCACTAACTAGTTCAGGAATTGTTCCTGCCTCGCACTGTATTCTTGCTGGGGCTGGTGTGACACTGGAAAGATAGATGGATAGAATAATTAAACACGTACTATGAAGATATTTCAATGTTCCTTAAAAATTCTGAAGAATTGGTGTTCTCAGCTTACAGATAGCTTGACATCTATTAAAGAGCTGAGTCGATTGGTTACTTGGAGAAAGAAAAGGAAGGACAGGAATTGGTTAGTACGTTTGAAAGAGACAGTACTGCTGCAATAAATTATTTCATTGAAGGTCGCGTACAGTGCAGGAAGCATCTTCCAGGAGGCAGGACCAATCTCTGGATGGTGCGCCAGCTTGTCACTATCATTGCACCACTGTGTTCCCATATTTAATAACATACTTTAATTCTTATCATCATGAAAATATCAAGTATACATCTCAGTATTTAATTTATTCGGAGAGCTGTAATATCACAAATGTAATGGATTCTGTGTCCTGTCAGAGGAAGAGAAAGCTGGTTTAAGAAGCAAGTAGTGATTCACACACATACAACACATAGAAGAACACATACACAACAAAGCATTTAACATGCTAATTTAGTTACAATGGGATTTGAGAAACTAGAAAATTAAATGATTTAAAGATGAAGTTTATGATGTTCTACTTTAATGAGAAAATAAACTATGTGATTGAAGTGGAAATTTTGAGATTAACATTGACATTTCGAACTTTTTTTCCAACTGTGTCCCTATTTTTTTTTTCTTTTCTCTGTACCCTAATAAGCTTTCATATGACACTCAGACGGTGGGCTACGACTTGCCTTTTCACGGCGACATTGATATCTGACATCTTCTTTTTTATTTTGGGCACTTTGTGACTTTGTGAACTTGAGCTTTTGAGTTTCTCCAACACTCTATGTCACTCAATCAACATTCTTTTGTTATTTATACCACTGCTTAAGCCAACAAATAGTACGTTTTTCTTTGCCTCCACTGTATTCGCTGACATTCTTCTCTTTTCCCCCCATACTTTTGCCATTGCCTTTTCACAGAACGCTGACCTTTAGGGCTATTTATATTGATTTGCATATTCAAAGAGGCATAATTCTGGGAGGAGTTGGGGAATGGCAGCAGGCGCGTGCACATTACTTTTTACGCTGACCGGGATTTATGGAGCGGAAGAACATAGAAGTTGGCGTACGCACAGATTTATGCATGTGGATTGGTTTCTGGTCTCATCTCTTCTCATCTCATGCAATCTGCTGCAATGTCCTGAACTGAACTTTACCTTACATGCTATATACAAATGTTTTATCCCATACATATCATGGTCAGGAGCATTCATCTTCTCAATTCATGCAGGATTAATTTGTTAATGTAACAATGAAAGAAAAACCTGTGATTATTCTTGGAAGAAACTTTCATTTTAAAACTAACATTTCAGACATCTCTCTGTGTAAAATCAAAATAATATGCACACATGGCAATGAAGAGCTGGCCATGTTAACATCTTCAGAGTTCGATAAACTAACCTGGCTGGAGAAACTACTGGAACTGTGCAGATGTGTTAGGAGCTTCTTGATGTCTGCTTATGGATTGTAGCATTGTTGTTTTTGTAATTATTGAAGTATCTCGTTATTAAGCTAACTAAGAGCACAGAAAGGACAGCTCTTTTTGAGTGAATTTTTTTAAAGGAGATCAGATCCTGAGATTTTTAATCCTTCAATTTTAACTGCTACATTTAGGTTTATTTTATATAAGTGATCACATCTTCAACCCATACATTAAAAAGGCTGAGAACGCTGTGGTGCGTAGAGCCTTGATTAAAAAATAGCCTTCTTTTACTAGACATTCATTCTAGAGGTCCTGCAATTGTAAGTATTCAAAATAAACACATTGACTAATCACAGAAGCAACTCTCAATGCTGTGCTAAGTAAAGTAATTTATTTAATAAAATCGAAACAAAATATTAATAAAGACAAACAAGCAAATGTATTTGATTACAACCTGTCAATTGAATTAGGATGTTGTGGTTTATTATTTCATTTCAAAATCACGGTTTGATGCTTCTGTTCTATGCTGCATTGTGCAGCTGCCGTTTTTCTTTTTGATATTGTGCACAAAATGAGATCTACTTTGGAATGTGAAAATGTGAACAAACTTGTGGGCCTTAGCAACTGGTTAAGAAGGTTAAATAATGATGACAGTGGCCTTGAGCAACATTGTAGACATGTCCAAAATACTGTCTGTTGTTTGTTATAATTTTGACAAGAAATGGAATTTCCAAAATCATTTGGGAATTATTTCCAGTGTATCATGATACTCTCATTATTATATTTATAGCTGATCTGATGATGTAGTTCATAGGATATAATAAAAAAAACAGAATCACTTTAGATTAAGTGTCTATAATTATGCTGTACCTACCTTTGAATTTACCTGTTAAATTACAGAGTAACTACGTGTTATTACCTTGTACTTACTGTGTAATACAGTGTAGCACTATAATTAAGTAGTAAATTGTAATTGTTATTCCACAGTTTTTCTAAGGAGATATTGAAATAAATTCTGGAATGACAATTACAATAAACTGATTATCCACAACATTACACAGTAAGTACAGGTAATAACACCTAGTTACTCTGTAAATATTTTGTGAATCACGTACCGTAATGTGTGATTAATTATGATTAATTTAATAAACAAATGTTGATTAAACATAATAAAAAATTAATCTACTGACAACCCTAATATTAACATTCTCCATTCTTCTCTTTTCTTTATATTTTGGGTTGTGAAGCTCCAATCTTCACCCTACAGCCTCCTGAACATCAGAGCAGAAAGGAGTTTTTACAATGTGAGTCTGTCAATTCATGGTGTTTATCATCATTTCACTTTTAATATCTCAGGCCAGGATTATGATATGAAAGTGAGTGTGAGTATGGTGGAACTGATGAGCTGAAAGTGACAGGGGTCTGTGACTGGTGCATTATGGGATACTGAGATTAAGGACAGGGAAGCACAAAAGCAGTCTTTTAGTCTTGAGTATCTTAAGTGTCAAGTGAACTCATGGGAAATAAAAATAAAATCCTGCCAACTATGCCATATCCACCTCTAACAATAGTCTGTCCTCCAGTGTCCTTTGTTGTTTTTCTATTGTCTTATTTTTTCTTTGCACTTCCTGCTGTTTTCTCTTTCTGTGTTCCAGTGTCTTCTTTCTTATGCTTTTCTACTTCAGTCATTCCCTTATATTATTGATAATAATAATCCATTTATACAGCAAATGGTATTCAATTAAAACAGCTCAGTGTGTTTCACATAAAAACACAATGCCCACCATCATTAACATATACATAAACAGTATATGGATATACAGACACAGCCAAAAGCACTGGATTAAAAAAGAATCTCAAATTTATATGAAATAAGTTAAAGCTGACAAAAGCACTTGGCATCCTTCATTCCTTTTTCCATAAAGCAGAAAAATTGTTATTTATTCATGACTTAACACATTGTATGAATTAAACCAAAAGAAGATGGCATGAAAAATTTTGTGGAAGACCATCACGGGGGTCTTCAGTCACTCAGCCCTCACAAAGCTTTGCTGAGTCATTGTGTGCATCACACTGCACATGGATAAGAGAAGAGGTGGAAAGGAAGAAGGTCACAGCCAAGCATGGTCAAGGTAAGGGCTACAAGGCCATCTCCAAAGAGCTTCATGTTCCTGTGGCCTCAGTAACTAACATCAAGAAGTTTAAGGTCCATTGGACTGTAGCCAAACACACTGAATACTGCTGCAGATGGAAAATGACAGTAGGACAGCTTCAATGGTGGAGAAAGAACCAAGGCAAACATCAGGACAGATTCAGGCTGACCTCCAAGATCAAAGTGCAACAGCTTCAAGTAGCACCATCAATCACTTACTGAATGAAAGTGGGCTCCGTGATAGAAGACCCCACTTCTGAAAGACAGACTAAAAAATAAAATAACTAACTAACTGGAGTTTTCTAAAACACATGTTGACAAGCCACAGTGCTGGAGAAGCTCCTTTGGACTGATGAAACTAAACAAGAGCTTTACAGTAAGTCACAGCAGCTCTGCGTCCACAGAAAACAAAATGAGTGTTCAAAGAAATAACACCAAACATGGAGGGGGCTCATTAATGTTAGGGGGCTGCTGTGCTGAATCTGTGCAGGGTACAATAAAATGAGAAGATCATCAAGACATTCTGGAGCAAATGTTACAAAGCTGTGTCTGAGGTGCAGATTATGGACCCTTCAGAACATACAAGTAAGACCACCCAAATATGGTGGAAATCACATTGGAATGTTCCGAAGTGGTCCGCTATGTGCGCTAAAATGAATCCAAGTCAACATCCATGGGAAGAGCTGGAAGTTACAGTTGGGAGAAGAACTCCATCAAAGCTCAAGAAGAGTGGGCGAAGTGGGCAGTGAGGGGAGAAGACGTCTCATCCAGAGCTACAGGAAGTGCTTGATGGCAGGTCTCACCTGAAATTAGTTGGTCAGAGAACATTAGCTGAGGGTCCCAATAATTGTGTTCACATCATTGTCATTTATTTTATTGTGTACACCTGAAATTAAAAGCAAAGAGTCTGCTCTGTGGAGTAAAAATGGTGGATGACAATCACTGTGGTCACTTTACACTTATTTGACAGAAAATTAGGATTCTTGTTTAAAAAGTGGAAAGGACAAAAACTACTGGGGGCATGTCGGTGACGCACACAGTAGAGAGACAGACGTGACAGGTGACATATAAAGATATAAGTATGATTGATTCAGGTCAGCAGACCATCATGGCCGTGGTGGGTTTACATTGTAGTGATTTTTTTAACACAACATTGTCACACTGGTTTAATCAAGTTCAGGCTGCGTTGTGTTAAATCAGGTGATCTCAACCACATAAAGCCAATTCAGAGTCGCCAATTCACCCAACATGCACATCTGTGGATTGTGTGAAGAAAACCAGGAGTGACACGAAGAGAACACGCTGACCTGACAAAGATGACCACTGGGCCCAAAATTCAAAATCGTGAAGCACAATCTATGAGGCCGCAGCTCCAACTCCTGGGACAATTTTTGGATTTTAAAGTTCATTTCTACTGAATGAATCGTCTCCTTTAATGACTCAGTAGCGTCAGCTCACTCCATGATGATTTTCTTCATAAACTCCACATTTCTCGGCACTCAATGGCCATCTTGCTTGCTGGCCAGTAAATCATCAAGCTGTCAATCACAAGTTTATGACAATTCATTACAAACATTTCATTCTCAGTCAGTTTTTATTTTATTTTTATTTTCATATTCTGTGTAGCCTTGACCTGTGGAATGTCAGTTTGTGATGAAGTGTGATAGTGGATTGATTTTAAATTAAAGAGGTGGACTGTGACAATAAAAGTGTCATTTAATAAAGCCAGCAGTCTGTGTGGACAGTCCATTTGAACTCTGACCTCGGTGGTGACCTTGTGCTCATAATGATGGTGCTGATCAGGACAGCCACAGTTGTTTGCTTGCTGCTGATGTACTGTTTTTCTCTGTTAACTTTTCGTTTTGTAACAATATGAGGATTACAAACACACAAGATCAGCTCCTGTCTACTGGGATTGGACTTCATTTCTCCTCCACTGATTAAGGACACTTTCATACGGATTTAGCAATTATGAACCTCCGACTGCAGACTTGGACTCCCAGCCAGGTAACTCCCACACGACGAGGAGATGGGGGACACGTGCAGGGCCTCTCGTGGGGTTCAGGAGATGCGCTTGTCGAGTGCACCTTCCCTTACTAGTTTTATCAGCGTCAGACCACTGAGGCCCAAAACAGATGAACTTCATCTTCTTCTCAGCCCCAGTAAAGATTATTCTCTCTGGTCAGCGTATTGCTGTGTGGACACCTGGCTTACTGCATCAGTTCCTGACTCCACATTAGAACTGCTGGGGTTTCTGCTTTACAGAGCAGTTAGAGATGCTGATCATCACAACAAGTCAAAGGCGCTGGAGTCTGCTGCTACATTAGTATGTTTGTGTGGACTCCCACCTCTCAGACTGTCTCTGGTTCAGCACAGGTGCCCCTTGAGGCTGTGGACGTCCCCCCTTCATTACCCCTTGTACCCCAATGACTGCAGGTCCACTGATCCTTCAGTTAAATCATTAAGTTCACTGATGACACCACCATTATTGACCAAATTACTAACGACAATTAAACACCTCCTAGAAAAGAGGGGTCTCGTCTTATGTCTTGGTGAGCTTCAACACCCTGCTGCTCAAGACCCCCGAGACAGTGGAAATGGCCATCAACTTTCACAAACAGCAGTCACAACCTCTAACACTAGAAATGAAGGATTCAGCAGTCAATATGGTGGACTCCTTCAAAGTTCTGAGCACAAAAATCACAAACATTCTCAGCTGGGACATTAACACCACCACATCACTAAGAAGGCACAGCGGCGATTGGACTTCTTACGCCAGATAAAGAAATTAAATATTTCACAGCCAATCCTCGTTCAGTTTCACAAAGCCGTAATTGAAAGTGTAATCACATTCTCCATTGGTGTCTGGTTTGGCTCACCAACGTCACACTCCAAAAATAAATGAAAGCGTGTGGTGAGGTCTGCAGTGCTCTTCATCTGTGCAGACCTGTAGACATCTCGTGTCACTAACCCTGTCACAAGGACCACCACAGACTCATCTCAGCAGCTCATCACTTCTTCACACAAACTCCCAAACGCTTCAGTCAATTCAAACTCAAACTAACAGACACCTCCAGAGTTTCTTAGCCAGAGTGACAGCCTCTCCCAGCAGTGACTTAGACGTCTTCTGTGTGTATTCATGTGTTCTGTCAGGGACTGTGTGAAGGTTTGTGTACAGTGTGAGGACAGTGTGAGGACATGTGTGTATGACACAGGAATACACACTCCGCACTCACACTCTCACTGGCACATCACTATCGGCCCATCTCCTTTATAATTAGATTATTCTACAACTTGGTATGAAGTTTGTCTTTTTCACTTCAGTTATTTCTGTTATTTGTCTGTGATGTTGTGTTCCGTTATAAGGAGCTCCAAATCTACCAAGTCAGATTCCTGCATATGAAGTACTGGAGAATAAAAGGGATTCAGATTTATTGTGATTTCAGAATTTTATTTTAAATGCCCACAGATTCTGTCCAATCAGATGAGTTCTATACTATTACTGTCTCGTCAGCGCTGCTCCTGATTGGTTCTTGTTAATTGTCTGTGTTGTGCTCCGCTCCCAGTCCCATTACACACTCCCAGATTTCCTCACTTGTTTTTTTTTCTCTTCTTTCAGACTTCTGTCCCCTCACACTGGACATCAACACGGCATACAGAGACCTTCATCTGTCTGAAGGGAACAAGAGGGTGACATGTGAGGGGACAAAAGCCGAATATCCTGATCATCTTGAAAGATTTGATCACTTGGCCCAAGTTCTGTGCAGTTACATAACAGGATCCAAGGAAGAGCGACATTTCTGCAGTGTTTAACATCTTCTCTCCCTTTCCCTGAATTTCCAGAAGGTTCCTCAGCTGTGAAAAACATCCTGTGTCGTCCCAGTGCCAAAGAAAGCACATTCCAGTGACCCAGAGGATTTCAGACCAGTTGCTTTTACTTCATACATCATGAAGACCTTTGAGAGGCTGGTCCTAAAACAGCTATGACCTCTCGTTTCAGCACATCTGGATGGACTGCAGTGTGCCAATCAGACACATATCAGGGTGGAGGATGCTGTCGTCTGTCTACTCCACAGTCCTACTCTCACCTGGACAAAGCCGGCACCACAATCACGATCATGTTCTTGGATATCTCCACCTTTATCACCATTCAGTCTTATCGATTATTGAAAAGGCTCAAGGCTCCTGGACTACGTGAACAACAGATGAGAGTGTTTATGAGGTTCAAGGGCTGTGTGTCAGAACTGGTGGTGTGTAATACTGGAGCACCTTTGGCAAATGTTCTGCCTCTCTTCTTGTTCACATTGAATGGACTTCCAGTACAATCCCAGCACTTGCCACCTGCAGAAATTCTCAGAATACTCCTCCATCATTGGCTGCCTTAATAATGGAGACAAGTCGAAGTACAGCAGGCTTGTGAAGGACTTTGGCTTGTGGTGCAGGGCGAACCACCTGCTGATCGAAAATCAGGAGGAGAAAAGAGTTGGTGGTGGTCTTCCGGCAGGGCATTCAAGAGCCTCTGAGACCACTCGCTGTTTAAAGGGAGGACATGCATGTGGTGCAGAGCACAAGTACCTGGAGGACCATATGAGCAGCACACTGGACTGGTCTGACCACACAGTGGTGCTGTACAAGAAGGGCCGGAGCAGACTGGACTTCCTGAGTGGACTCAGGTCTTTTGATGTGTGCAGCAATCTGCTGGAAATCTTCTAAAATTCAGGTGTAGCCAGTATGTTGTTCTACATGGTGGTCTCCTGGAGCATTCACATGAAGCACAAGACCTACAGAAACCAATCAGAAAAGCTGCTCCATCACAGGGCAAATCCTGGACACACTGGTCGCTGTTGTGGAAAGAAGATGGGGGCAAAACTGGAAGTCATCAGTAAAAAATCCCTCCAGATGGGGCTCTCTGTGGGGAACTTTTAGCCACAGCCTCATTCCTCCACAGTGTGCTAAGAAGCGCCTTGGGGGTGAGAAAGCAGAAAAAAAAACATTATTAACTGTAATGATTATCAGTATCCATCCATCCATTATCCAACCTGCTGTGTCCTAACTACAGGGTCACGGGGGTCTGCTGGAGCCAATCCCAGCCAACACAGGGCACAAGGCAGCAAGCAGACCCCAGGCAGGGCGCCAGCCCACCGCAGATGATTATAAGTATTTAACTCACAAAATACCAATGACTGTACTTTGTATTAATCATGCTGCAGAGAGCTATATGATTTTATACTTCTATATGATTTGACCTTCATTTAGGTAGGAAAGGAATTAAGTTTATGCACAGAATATGAGCCTGGCTTACATTCTTTTATTTGAAAATGCTGACCTCTTGATATTAACAGAACACACTGTGATATTATAAATCAATGTGATAGTTTTCTTCACTGTTGCTTAAAAATATAAGACAAAATTGTCATTTATGATTTAATAAATATGGATTATTAATCTAATCAAACAAATATAACCTAATGAAGATATTAAAACTATAAGAATGTAATCTTTTTATAGCTAATGAAATGGGGAATAAGAAAACTGCTTAAATTGGTCTTGTGTGTTTACTGAGAAGGGCACATTCCTTAGAAATCTGAGTGCCTGGCAATTCTTGTTTTTGCTCTACTCCTGTATGTCGTAAATTAAGATGTCACCTGTAATCTGTGTATGACCTCAGAATGAACTGTCATGTTTTTTTCTGTTCTCTCTTTGGCTAATGAACAAGCTAGGTGATAAAAGAGAGACCATTTTTTCTTTTAGGGCAGTCTGCCTAAAACTAAAATCAGTTGGTCTGAGCTGGGGTTTGGGTGGAGTCTCGCAGTCTCTCTAACTCACAAAGAATAAATATTCAAGAAATTGCTTTTTATTTTAAACTAGCCGATTACCCAAAAAATAAAATGTACTATATAAATTATTAAACAGTAAAACATTAATATGTAAGAAGTAAAGATACATTGAGCAGTACTGGAGTGCTTTTGGGTAAAGTACATTTTAAAGGCGCTATAACACAACAGATAAGTAGCACTAACAGCAGCTTAAATGTATTTGGATCTTCTCTCGTTAGCAGATCCCTTGTGAAAGGCGCTACACGACCACTGTGGTATAGAAATCACATTTTCTATGCGATCCTGCAAATTTCTGCCTGACAACCTTGCACTACGTGCCTGTGATTTAAGAGAAATATTATTCTGAGAAATGTGGACGCTGCCCTTCCATGCTTAACGGGTAGAAGGTCCAAACAATTCCCAAGTCCAAAACTTAACATGAACAGGTCAGGTACATCTTCTTAGATGTAAACCCTCCACCGTCTTAAAAGAATTAATCACAAAAGCAACCTTGAATGTTGCAGGGTTTTAGTGACCTGAACTCACCTTAAGGGACAGTAAGTCGTGCAGCACAATTTAAAAAGAGAGTTTTGCTTCGATGGCGCCGATCACACTCATTCGCAATGATTTCCACTCTCCCAGGAGCCGACGGGGCACTTGAAGTGTCACAAACAGTGCGAGAAGAGAGGACGCTGCCTGAAACTGTGAAGCCCTCAACTCAACGGAGAAGCCCGACATTCCGCGCCTCTGAGTGTCCACTTTGTTCTCACGACCCCTCGCCGCTGAAGGCGGTGTCATCTTCACATTGTTTACAGCTCGACACAGTAAAAAGACGCAAAGCTGTTTTCCTCATCTCTATTACTATCAAGTACTGCCAATTAAAAAAAGTTATAATGTGGCAGTTTCTGTGACAGTCACGTGGACGAATAAATAATACTTCTCTGTCAGAACGCGCCTGGTGGCGGACGGCTCAGCGCTGGAGTCCAGAGAGGAAAGTGACACGGGGCTCACTTCTATGGGATAGAACGGCGTGTTCGTGTTTACTTCTTTTCAATACCAGTAAAATAACTCTCACACAAATAACAATTTGTAAAGACGATATAAAAATGGCATCCACAAATGAAGTGATTAGTTCCTGTATTATAATATGTTCTGTGGTCATACGTAATTTCCGTTTTGCATGGTCATACGTAATTTCCGTTTCAAACGCGAAAAGAATTATATATAAATAGATTGGTGTTTATCTCGTTGTTTTTCGACTTCAGCACTCACAGGGGTCTTTGCTACCCACTGAAAAGCTTCATCCTGACATCCTGAACATTGATCGATTGAATTATTCGTCTTGTGAGTCCATATCCTTGATTTTTTATGTTTCTGCTGCTGTATGCTTCCAAAGATCCCCTTGGGATTCATAAAGTTTATCTAAATTAATTTAGGTTCCCTCTTTAAGATTTCTTGCATGACGTCCCAGTCAATGTGCCCTCACTTTGAAGGGCAGCTTTGGGTCAGAGAGGACTAAACTGTCAACTTTCTTGAGTCTCCAGATGAGTTCAATCTTGTAAAAGTGAGAAGTTTAAATGAGACAATTAATCAGGAGCTTCTCACACATAACAATTCAACATGGCAAAGTAGGCCTGGCTGTTCAGTCACTTGTTAAGAGTCCTCATTTCTCTTGGCACACTCATGCCACTTTAACGATGCCAAGCCTTTAAGGATGATGTCCAGTCCTGTGTGGAGTTGTGTTTGTGCTCAGGGGTCAAGGGAAAACCCTTGTTGGTAGTGGAGTGCACTCATTGTCTTTCCAACGCGCTCCTTCTTCAGGTCTTTGGTCTGACATTGTCTTCCTCAGCTCACTCTTAGGCTTTTTGCCTTTACTCTGCTTGGCAAAGGAGTTTTGGCACTGAAGCCCCCAAACCAGCATAATGGCACAGAGCTAATAAAGCCACACAGGGGTGTCACAGAAGTTTCAGAATGTCCAACTGCAGTACCTATAAGGAGGATACAGGCTGCTTTGACTTTGAATAAAACAGCAGATCAGCCAAAGATGATGGTGTCAGCCTTGTGGCTCCTTATGATGAATAGACGGTGTTGTTGTGTTAGCCACTAATATCCAGAGATGATCTGCTGGACGGCAGTGTGAATAATGTCCACCTGCTTTTTCAGCTTCAGCAAGAACTGTCATATGGCAAGAGAAATGTGGCTAATCAGATGTTTGCACATTGAGAAACTGCAGCAAGACTCAACAACAAAACAATCAGAGCAGGCATTGACAGAAACCAAAGTGATTAAGTGAGTCATAATGAAAATCACCACCAGTCACCGACTAGAAGATATGCCTTAAATCTAAATGTTAAAACTGCAAACAAACTAAAAATGGTATTTCTCTGAACTGATCATCAATCCTATGAGCACCAACAGTGAAGATCTTGGAGGGTTGAATCCTCAGCCTCAGGCCATTGACTCAAAACCATACAATAATTTAAAGGAGTAATGCCACAAAAATCTACACTCAAAACTTTTAACGTCAACAAATCGAGATTTGTCAGGAGCCAATAATCAGACGACGTACCGTCTCTAAAATCTAGACGCCGAGCCATTAACGCGGTCAAAGTGAGAATAAGCCTGAATTTATACTCACACACTGAAGCTGATTAACAGTTGGATCCATAATCTTGGATTCTGCCTCACGTGTGATGAAGGGTGTGAAGCCGAGTGTCGGTGATGTGGCACTTAATTCTAGGGAGGCGACAGTGCAACACATCCTAGCAACACAGTCAAGAAGGATAAAGCTACAAAATGGCAACAGGGCACACTTACAATTTAGCAATAAAAACAGTTTATTAATTGTCAATTCATTATTAACACCAAATGCTCATGTATTAATAATCTCTAATGTAGAAGGCCTCCAAGAACTCAAAGTAAAGAAGCAGAACAAGTATTTAAAGCAAAACAAAATGTCAAGAACGTTCACAGTGTAACAGGCCTGGCTCATCTTTGATTAACTCTGCTGGTTATCAGATGAAACTCAGAAAGCAAGCTGATGAAATGTTGGCTAACAGGAGTGCCGCACAACAATCCCACCACTCAGGTGAGTCCTTCTGAATGAAGACAGACCAGGGAGGGCAGCTGGCTTTGTTCATGTCTTACAAGTCTGTCCTTCTCAGAGTGCCATCCACTTTGTGCTCCAGTCTCAAGCTCCAAATGTGCTACGGGGTGCAGTGGGGTTGCCGATCTGGAAGTGGCACTCTATACAGGGCTGATGAATGGTGCCATAAAAATCAACAAAAGTGATTGATCACAAATGCCACATTACGTGTTTGTATGATCTTTGTGATTACAGTTCAGATTACAGAACATGCTAACTGATAAATAACAGACTTATTCAGTGCATGGTCACAGATTTGAAATCAAAAACACATGAACTTTGAAGTCTGCATGGCATGGCTATTTTCAACAGTCCACTCAGGAGTGACTGACAGTTCTTCCCACCAATCAGATTTCTTCTTTTGTTTTCAGTTGGTACCTGCCTTTTCTGTGCTGTCCTTTCTGATTTTGTCCAGAAGACCAAATGGTCTTCTCATAGCTTCATCTTAGTTTAGTCCTGATGCTCTGTATATTCAGTTAATTATCATTATTATTCAAGGTATTCATATTCACAATCCATACTAACCCATACTTTCTCTTCTGTTCTTTTTCCAGTTTTGGGGTGATGACCTGCGCCACTACCACCTGATCAAAACACCGTGATGTCCCTCCATTGATGGATTAGAGGCCAGAAGTCCACATGACTGCCATCATCAAGTTCTTCCATGAGAACCCTGAATACCATGACGACTGATTGAGGTCATTGATGTTAGGTAGAATGCCTAGAGTTGGCTGGGTGGTCTCATGGCCTGGAACCCCTGCAGATTTTATTTTTATCTCCAGCCGTCTGGAGTTTTTTTTGTTTGTTTTTTCTGTCCTCCCTGGCCATCGGACCTTACTTTTTTTCTATGTTAATTAGTGTTCCCTTATTCTATTTTTTATTTATTTTGTCTTTTTTCTCTTTCTTCATCATGTAAAGCACTTTGAGGTGCATTATTTGTATGAAAATGTGCTATATAAATAAATTTTGTAATTTAAACAGGAGTGCTTTTCCTCATTCAAAAGATTTTTCTTTATTTTTTAATTTTTTTTTTGCCCGAGGAGCCAATACAAAGATCATTTGTCATTTCTGGGACAGGCTTTACTCCATTATGACTTTGTGTGCGTCTCCGAAAACTTTTTCTGGAAGAGTATCCTTTACCACTTTCAGAACAGGTGTACTGCTTCTCTCCAATGTGGATCCTTCTGTGGCTCTTACGCATATTTTGACAGGAGAATCATTTGCCACATTCTGGACAGCAATGGGGTTTCTCTCCACAGTGAATTCTCATGCGGTATTTAAGAGTCCTGCTGTCTGAGAAAAGCCTGCTACATTCAGAACATCTTTCTTTCTTATGAGAATGAATTACTTTATGATTGTGAAGAGAACTGTTACAGTATATGAAATCACATTCCATATTCAGTACAACTGTAAGGCTTCTCTCCAGTACGACTTCTCCTGTGATTATAAAGAGAATTAAGGCGTGAGAATTGTTTGCCACATTCCAAGCAATGCTGAGGTTTCTTTCCAGTGTGACTTCTGATGTGACTCGGAAGGGTGCTGTGTTGTGATAACTGTTTATCACATTCAAGACAATAACGTTTCTTGCCAGTGTGAGTTCAGATGTGGGACTGAAGTGAGCATAGATATAAGAATCGTTTCCCTCATTCAAAACAGCCATAAGATTTTTCTTTATTATGGATTTTGGCATGTGAATGAAGAATGTTCTGTCTTTCAAAATATTTGCCATATTCAGAACATACATACTGCTTTTTCTCCCCAGCGTCAGTTCGTGCATGCCTTTTTAAACTGCTAATGTTGAAAAACCTTTTCCACATTGAGAACAGCAATATGGCTTCTCTTCATTATGAATTTGTGTGTGCCTTTGAGAACTGTGTTTGTCAGAAAACTGTTTGCCACATTCATGACATCAATGAGGTTTTTCTCCTGTGTGGATTCTTCTGTGCATCTTTAGATCACTTACTTGTGAGAACGACTTACCACATTCTGGACAACAATGAGGTTTTTCTCCTGTGTGGATTCTTCTGTGCCTCTGAAGACTGCTTATACGTGAGAACGACTTACGACATTCTGAACAGCAATGAGGTTTTTCTCCTGTGTGGATTCTTCTGT
>JANRMT010062807.1:10920250-10940933 GCA_026402145.1 Polypterus bichir lapradei
ACATTCTGAACAGCAATGAGGTTTTTCTCCTGTGTGGATTCTTCTGTGCATCTTTAGATCGCTTATTTGTGAGAATGAATTACCACATTCTGTACAACAATGAGGTTTTTCTACAATGTGGAGTTTTCTGTGCCTCTGAAGACTGCTTATACGTGAGAACAACTTACCACATTCTGAACAGCAATGAGGTTTTTCTCCTGTGTGGATTCTTCTGTGCATCTTAAGATCGCTTATTTGTGAGAATGAATGACCACAATCTGTACAACAATTAGGTTTTTCTCCTGTGTGGATTCTTCTGTGCCTCTGAAGTTCACTTCTCCATGAGAATGACTTACCACATTCTGTACAACAATGAGGTTTTTCTCCAGTGTGGATTCTTCTGTGCCTCTGAAGACTGCTTATACGTGAGAATGACTTAGTACATTCTGGACAGCAATGAGGTTTTTCTCCTGTGTGGATTCTTCTGTGTCTTTGAAGACTGCTTCTTGCTAAGAACGACTTACCACATTCATGACAACAATATGGTTTTTCTCCAGCGTGAATCTTCATATGCTTGTTAAGAAAACTTTTCTGTGTGAATTGTTTGCCACATTCCAAACATTTTATTCCAGTGTGAATTTGGATTTCTTTCTTCACTTGCTGACGATCAGTTTTGATGGCTTCTGTCTGTGTTACTCCAGTAGCAGGGAAAGAACTGCACTGCAAAAAGGCTTCAATAAGGTTCTCTGATCCTCTTGCTGATGTCTTCATACCTTTCTCATTGTATTGAAGAGAGTGCTGACCAAATGAAGGTGGAGAGAAGCTGCCATTCTTCTGTAAATCTGCAATAACACAAACATTTTAACAATTATTGTAATTATTTTCCTGACATGTTTATCCAAGGTGACTTAAAACATTTTATACACAATTGGATACATTTCTCTTGTTCTTCCAACTGGAGCACAGGCTGGTCACATTACTTGATTGTGGTCACATGGTGTCAATAGCTGAATTTGAACCTGCAACTTCAGGATTTGAAGTCCAAATTCCTAAGCACTACCCATCTATTAAAATAAATGAAATAGTACAAGTAAAGTGGTGGCACACTGGTTGGAATTACTTCATCACACTGAGGTGCCATTTATGGTCTGGCCACTCAATCTGTGGTATTTACATATTCTGGTGCTGTCTGTTCAATTTCTCCACCTTTATGTCATATGTGAAAGTAAGGTCTGATCTGATCAATCGATCAAAAATCAAAATGAGCTAATTTTCACTCCAAATGACTTGACCGATGAACAGCAAATTAGTGGATCTTAAAATGTGATCTTGAATGATAAAAAGCATGCAAGTCTAAGTTCCTACATTACCAAAATACAGAAACACGTCCTCACCAGTCTAACAATTTTATTAACTTCCAACAAGAGAGATAACAAATTTGCGGTTTGTAATATATGTGCAATAAGAAGTCAGTCATGGAAGATTCTCTGCTAACACTTTTAACAATACAAACCTTATTCAGAATCTGAGAAGACAACACAAACGGGACTGGTGTGAAGAATGAGCTGTTCAAAGGCTGAGTCAACCAACAAGCTTAGTCTAGCTCAGTTGCCTACTCTAACTCGGCCTCCAAAAATGGCAGCACTTAGAAAACTCAGCCTTATAATACTGACATCAAGAATTCTAAAGACTTACTGTGACAGCAAAAACTGTGGAATTCATAAGCCTGGACAACCAGTCACTTTCAGTTTTGGAAGATGTCACCTTCCAGATCATTTAGATCCACTATTCTATCTGCCAGTGTTTTTGATGACTGATTTATTTGTATAATTAAATTACCCAGACATTCACTATTTTGACTAAAATCCCTTTGATTAGCCTTTCGGTGAATGTGTAGGTAGGTGGGAGGAAAGGGATGCAGAGTTTTACCAAGCTGGTAAATAAATATAAATCGTTATCAAGTGGATGTCGATTAGTTAGACATTGAAATCAGCCCCTGTTATGGTGTATAAAATGTACAAATTATTCTCTGTATTTTTATTATTATATTTTGCTCATTCCCAACAAGATGAATTCAGATGTAGGAGACATTATAATACAAAGGCATATCCTCTTCCCTTACACCTCACTTTTATAACAGTTATTCACAGCATAGTGCTAAATTGGTATTACAGCCTGGGAAAGGAAGACTGAGCCAATACCTCAGGCTATTGATTACTTTATGGATGGACATCTGTGACAACAATTTGGTTTACAGACTGGGAAAGGCAATGAGGACATGAGGCAATATCAAAAAACTTTATTATCTGGGAAAAGATAGATTAAAGAGTTTGAGCAAAATTCATCCATCATATTGACAGCCAGCCAATCAGGTGCATGCAACAATCATGTGTTGTGAAACCACGGCATGAAACTTTATAATAAATATGTTTCATTTGAAAGCAATGTCAGAAGAAGAGAAACAGCGACGATGGAAGAGCGACGTCAGGGAAGAAAATAAAGACACCTATGATCAATTTTCATCTGATCGTCGGTTAACAGCATTTTCATGAACATCGATTGCTAAATCAAATGCCGCCCTGGGACATTCATCCTTGTCATCTGTAACTTTTTCGTAAGCTTATTCTAAAGACACATCATATATATCCAGACATTTCTATCAGTACTTACAGTAGTCTCTTGCTTAAGTACGCAACTTGAACCTGCGAAGTTTGCGCGTACTTAGCCGCCACTCCCAAATAGCTTGCATTTCGCTACGATGTCAAAGAAACCGAATGGCAAGCATCTCAATGAGTCTCAATGCTGCGAAATCATCTCAAAGCTAAGCAAAATTGGTATTGGAAGATGTTGAAGAGCTTTTGGAGTCGATGAAAATTGTTGAAACGGTGATGGATGATGATGATGACGACGTTGATCCTCAAGACCTGAATGCCGGTTTAGAAAGTGGAGTTGCATTTCAGGGGTTCGAATCCCTTTACAAGCAGGTTCTCAACATCGAGGATCAGCTGCTCTGCTCTGAAGTTCAAATTGAAGCTGATGATACATTCGATGATCTTAAGAAATCGTTTGAATCATTTCAGAGCAAGATCCAGGCTGTCTCCTTCAAAGCCAAATGCAAGAAACTTCAAAACCTTCGCCAAATGATGATTCATGACATGTTTAACTAATAAATCTTGAACCCAGAATTTTAGGGAAAAATATGCGTACTTAACCGGGATGCGTACTTAACCGGGAGGCTACTGTACTTTCTATTATTCTTTGTTCCAGTGGAATTTTTATTATTCCTGTAATAAATACCATGCTTCTTTTAACTTTCTATGCTTGTCCTAATGTCTATAGAGTGATTGAAGTAGTAAGTTAAATTTCTTTGAGCACCTGGTGCAGCCGAATATTTGCCATTACCTCTGTGCTGCGAGAGCTTCACTCAATAGTAGAGAACAGTACATAAAGAAGGCATTCTTGGCTGATAAATGGCCTATAGTCAAGACTGCTGTGCCTTTGTATGTTTAAATGTATTCTTGTAGACCAAAAGTAATATTTAGGTCTGAGATATCATTAAAACATTGTCTGTTGTTCATGCCGATAATAAGTAAGTCTCTTGAAGTGCTGAGTGACAGGCTGTTATTCCTAAAGCAGCTGTGTGGTTTAAAGTGCTAAAGGTTAATCAGCGTGTGTGTGTCATTCATGGCGCACTGTTGTGGTTAGGGTCTGTGTGTATGCGTATAGCTATGCATGTGTGTGTTCATCTTAAAGTGCAACAGTAGACCAACCCAAAAACGAACTTGACGAGTTCACTTACCCTTGAGAAAACAGGTAAAGGGTAAGTAGAGGGAAATACTACAATAATACATTTTTGCCGCTGCGAGCAGGGTTCCTGGAGTAATCATGTGTTTCATTTTTGTGTGTTTGGTTACATTTTTCAAAAACAGGGATGGATCATCCAAAGGTGGCGAATATGCTGTAATCACATGCTGGCATACAGCTGGCACATGTCAGCGTGCATCAGCATTTCTAAAGTTTTTTAGGTGTACGGTAGAATCAGCTGTTAAAGCTGTGTTTTCTCCACTAAAAACGGAGGCAGAAACCCCAACAGCAACGTTAATGGCAACGTTAAACATAGCAGCAGCGGTTGTAGAGAGTATAGAATTGGAGGCTGTTGTGCTTTCTCTGTAGAGGGTGGAGTCAACCGTAGGAACCACGTTAGTCAAACACGCAGATAAGCTGTCTCTGCATAATACGGAGGCAAAGGTGGCTAAAATAGAAAACCTGCACTTGCCTGCTGGTCAGAAAGGTTGTATTTGGTTAATAATTATAAAGTAAATAGATGAGAAAGCAAGAAAGATGAGTAATACCTGGCCAAAACCTCGCGAGCAGCTAGCAGTACATTTAGCGATGTATAAGGAAAATGCCAAACAGTTTAAGCAACAACCACTCAGTGTTAAAGTACATGCTTTAATTGCAGGATCTTTTGACCCTGAGAAACGGGTAATAAATGCAGGAGAACTTAGTTTGTTGTAGATCGCTGCACTCTCATATCTGCTTGCTGATAAGAGAGCCGGTTTTCTTAAAAGTAAAGGACGCACAGCTGTTACGCTATACATGGGAGCGGAGTTTATAGCAGTGCAGATTGCTGATGGGACAGGAGGCAGTCACTCAAGTATGTTGCTAGTTGTGCAGAAAAAACAGGCAGAGGTGTTTTATGGTGGTGAGGTGAGCGTCGTGGTGAGAGCAGCTTGCAGCAGCAGAGAACAGTAGGGGAGGAGCAGTTTTCAGGTCTCAGTGAGGGGTAGAAAGAAAACCCCTGAGGCCAGCGTTTGAAAGGTGGTCCCCTGCAACTGAGATAAGCGGTGTGATAGTGGAGACCTGCACAAACTAACAATTGTTTTAAGGAAAGGCACATTTTTTGACTTTGATTTACATTTAAAACTGAACATTGATCCTGGTAACGTTAAAGGTGAACAGCTGTTACAGGCTATAGGGCAGTGAAACATCCAGCAATAGCAGTAGCAATGAAGCTGGTTATTGGGAGCACTCCTTACATAGCCCGTGTTGATTATTGCTGCAGAGAAAAAAAATATTTACTTTATATTGGAAAGACAGTGTACAAGGAAAGGTGCTATAATGCGAGGGTGACTTGTATGTAGTAATGAAGGAAAGTGTAAGTGACAATATGGTGTGCCTTTGTTTAGTGATGGTCAAATGCAACAATTGATATGAAAAATGGCATGTGGTAGTATAAAAAACAACCAATGCCAAACTGTAAGTGAAAGCAGAGGAGAGAAAGAAAGAGAAAACAGTAAGAGTGTTTTTCTTTCATTATTCTCTACTGCACTGCATTCTCTGTATAATTCTGACGTTTATACAGTATAAAAAATATGTTACACCAATAGTTAATTCACAATGTTTCGTAAAAGTAATCAGTGCTAAGATAAAATTTGATACAGAAATTGAATGTGGAGCAGCTGGTGGGTTTGGATAGCCATTACAGACTTCAGGGCATGAGCCGAATAATGGGTCTGAAAACTAAGTGAATTAAAGAAAGAAATAGAGGAAAAGAAAGCAAAGCAAGTGTTTGTATATGAAAGTTTCTGAGAGTATTTGAATTAAAAGTGAATTTGGAATGGCCATTTTAGCAGTTAGTTGGTATGAAATTCTTATTGGCGTTTCAAGCAGCAGATTCATATTGGGAAATAAGAAAATGGAAGGCAGTGGCTTACCATCCAGTTTCTGCCACTCAGCATGTAGAACAAAGGGGTGGAAAATCTAAATAGGGAGCTGAGTTGAAAGCTGTTGCTTTTATGTTAAGGAGGACATACTGAAAGGCCTGTTGCGATTCACACTAACAGCTAGGTAGTTTTACATGAGCACCAAAGCGGGAAGAAAGATAGGCATCACATATTTGTTAAGTTTGTCTGATAGTTAGAGCTCTGGGAGTCATTGTGGAGCAGGGACAGAAGGCTGGTATTTTAATAAAATATGTGAGCACTCTCTTTTGAAATTAGAAATGAATATTATTTCAAATCACTCTGGCTAGGTGTACAAGGCATAGCAAAGTGCAGCACTGTTAATAATTACATCTGATAACAGAGTCTGGCTTAATAGTCTAGGAAGAACAACATCCAGAAAATGAGAAACAGTGGCTGCTGGAAAAAAGGACATAAGACTTGATTTGACTGAAAGCCAGAAAATACTTTCTTGCATCTATTTCTATAGACTTTCTTCGAACCGGATTGAACTGTTTATTTTGGACTGAATTTGTGTGCGAAAAAGTTTTTACACTAGGACCTGAAGGAAGCATCAGAATCCTGTTGAAAGAGGCCGTGGGACTGCATCACCGTCATTGTCAAGCATTGGACAGAAGACAAGAACAACTGGACATTGAGAGACCAAAGCTAAGTGTTCTTTTCCATAAGCACATAACATGGGATGGACTGCATGCAGAGGGAAGCTGGTTTCTAAGGGCAAGATAGGACAGTTTAGGACACTTTTTTTTTTTTTAGGGATTTTATAGGGCCCAAAGGGAGGATAATGATCAAGACAATCAAAAAGACAATGAGGGAATCACTTTGTCCAAAAGGCCTAGACAGATAGGTTATGCCTTATTCAGCATTTGTTTTAATTGTTGTAGCCTGTATATTGACATGTATAGCTCACTATATTGAATTAGGTGACTTACAGCGATGGCCATTCTAGGGTGGGTTAAATATCAATATAATGTCTTGTGTTTTAATGGTAACTATGAAACAGGCTATTTCCCTCCACCTTTTTGAGGCCATAGATATTTTCTGTGCTTTGTGGAAAGGTGTAAAGGGGCATGAGTGAAGGCCAGTGGTCGAAAAGCAGTAAAGAGGCCTGTAATGTGCTAAGTGAGTACAAAGTGGGGGGTAAATGTGTTAATATATCACATCTCACCTGCACTATTTAACCCAGCGTATGTGCTTCCGGGAGAAGGGGGGGGGCGGAGGTTTTGGGAGGTGCTTGTGTGCGTTTTTTTTTTTTGTTAGGGTGTTCGGGTGCGAGACTAAGCGAAGAAGCTGCCAAACGCCTCTAATAAATGTTATCAACAATTAAACGTCGTGTTTATTTCAGTTTAACAAATGGAATGCTGGATGCCCTAAGGACTATAATCTTAGTCACTCAGAGGCAAGATGCTGCACTGCAGGGAGCTGCACAACAGTATCTGTGACTGTGGAAGTGATGCTCCAGCATGGAGGGAGTTAACATTCCTCTGGTGGTCCTCCAAAGATTTGTGCTCAGGGTGCACTATAACTTTTCCTACATTTAACGGGGTGGCAAATGGCACTGAGTTCTGGGATTCCACCAGGCTAGTCCCACTCTAACTACAGCTGAGCTAACCACCACGCCACAAACCACCTCACACCTGGTGTGCCTTTAATGGTTACCATAGTTAGGAATTGGGGGAAGTGCATGTCTCAGAGAGAACCATGAAACCAGAAATATAACTTGAGGAATTGGACATTAAAGCTAAATTAATCGGATACATTTCAGATTCCAATTCTAAACTAGAATGTAAGATTTGCTGTTTTGTTAATGTTACTATTTAGTAAGTTAATTGGTCCAATAATGTATGCTACAAAAAAACAATAAGGTAAAGAAAGCTTGAACAAAAAAGAACAAGTAAATTTAGAGAATTGTTTGGGCCTTTTGACAACCTGGTAACCTACACTGTATAAAACTGAGTTCAGAACTGTAGAATTTATATGAAACCATGGAAATGTAATATAATGTACAATGCAGTAGGTAATAATTAATTTTTAGTTTTTGAATGGAAAAGTAACCACATCAGGGAAGGACACTAAAAAATTGAAGGAGGCATTTAATATAAACACCAAGTAGTGGAATAAGTCAAATGGATCTAAAAATATTTTTAGTCTTCAAGGAAGGAACATGAGAGGATGTCCGCCTGTTTGTGCAGCTTCCAATGGTGATCTGTTGGATGGGAACACACTTGAGGCCCCATGCAGGATGTCCCAATGTATTCTAGCCAGAATTGGTGGCAGACAGATCTCTCTACTGAAGGCCTCGTTTGAGGAAAACATGTTTCTTCCTATGACCATTCATTTTATAATCAGATGCAAAGACATTATAAAACATTTCTGTTGTTTGTATAGCAACTCTAATTGTAGCTTAAACAGATGGAATCATGTTTAGGGGTCCAGGGGTGGAGTAAATAGTTAGGATTGTTTAAGTGAAACATAGAAATGTGGAAATTACTAATTTGGAATTGAAACATCACTTGAACATGAAATAGGTATTTAAGATTTAGGCAATCCAGCTTCCATCTTGCATACAGCATCACTGTCACTTGAAGAAATAAAGACAAGAGCTGCAGAAATAACAGAACACATGAGTTACTAGCATCAACTAGCTAAGGATTCAGAATGCTTATGGAATCATTATGAAAAGGCAATGGCAATGTTTGCAGTATATCTGATGGGATCCTACCATAAGAACTGCATCTGCTGATAGATTTCTCTTTTTCTGCTAAATGTAGGAGTTGTAAAGTACTTCAAATGTCCTCTGACATTTGAAGAGTACTTGGGCAGTAGGAGGTGACTGGAAGGGCATGGGAACGCACTACCAACCCGGACGGCCAAGGGTTTCAAGGACTCACAGTTAATCTTTAGTTTGTCTGACCAAAATAGGGGTGTAGTGTTATGGTGAATAAAATCTACAAATTATTCTCTATATTTTTATTATTATATTTTGCTCAGTCCCAACAAGATGAATTCAGATGTAGGAGACTTTATAATAAAAAGGTATACCCTCTTCCCTTACACCTAACTTTTATAACAGATGTTCGCAGCAGAGTGCTAAATTGGTATCACAGCCTGGGAAAGAAAGACTGAGCGAATACCTCAGGCTATTGATAACTTTATGGATGAACACCTGGGACAACAATTTGGTTTACAGCCTGGAAAAGGAAGACATGAGGCAATATCAAACAATTTTATTATCTGGGAAAAGATAGATTAAAGAGTTTGATCAAAATTCATCCATCATATTGACAAGCCAGCCAATCAGAGGCATGCAACAATCATGTGTTGTGAAACCACGGCATGAAACTTTATAATAAATATGCCCCATTTGAAAGCAACGTCAGAAGAAAAGAAACAGCGAGATGGAAGAGTGAGGTTAGAGAAGAAAACAAAGACATGTATGACCAGTTTTCATTCGATCGTCAGTTAACAGCATTTTCATGAATATTGATTGCTAAATCAAAAGCCACCCTGGGACAATCATCCTTGTCATCTGTAACTTTTTCAAAAGCTTTTTCTAAAGACTACAGTATATATATATATATATATATATATATATATATATATATATATGACTTTTCTATCAGTACTTATTTTCTATTATTCTTTGTTCCAGCGGTATTATTATTATTCCTGTAATAAATACCATGCTTCTTCTAACTTTCTATGCTTTGTCTTAATGTTTATAGAGTGATTGAAGTAATAAGTTAGATTTCTTTGAGCACCTAGTGCAGCTGGAGATTTGCAATTACCTCTGTGCTGCGAGGTTTATTAAGGCTGAGAGGGAGAGCTCCACTCAATAGTTGGGAACAGGACATAAAGTAAGGCATTCTTGGATGATAAATGGTCTATAGTCAAGAGTGCTGAACCTTTGTATGTTTAAATGTATTCTTGTAGACCAAAAGTAATATTTAGGTCCGAGATATGATTAAAACATTGTATGTTGTTTATGCTGATAATAAGTAAGCCTCTTGAAGTGCTGAAAGAGTGTCAGGCTGTGTTATTCCTAAAGCACTTGTGTGGTTTAAAGTGCTAGAAGTTGATCAGCATGTGTGTATCATTCATGGGGCACTGTTGTGGCTTAGGGTCTGTGTGTCTGCGTATAGCTAAAGGGTAAACAGGTAAAGGGTAAGTAGAGGGAAATATTACGATAATACAGCCCATTTATTTGTTTGCTGGGTACAAAGGTATGAGCCTAGATTTTAGACCTAAATAATACTAACTATGCATAATAAGCATTGAATGTGAATAGTCACTACACAGTTACGAATTCTGTAACAGATATTATTATCATAATGATTTTTTATCCCCAGATTAAACAATGGTACAAGGACACATATTTCACAGATGATTGCAAATCTGAAACACAAACTGCTCAGTGCTGGTGTCTCAACCACACAGACACACTCAGAGTGACAGAAGACAGCCAAGAGATCCAAAGAAACTCCCGGCCAACAGAAATGCAGAATGCATGAAGAAATTGTCAATAACGATGAAAACAATATTTGAGTCAGCAGCATCAGAGGTGAGTCTTTATCTCTGTGTACCTTATATCACAAGAGATGCTGGGCCACTGGCTTTATGGAGGACCTATAAAAGTCGCCGCCTACCTGTGCTCTCCTTATATGAGTGGGGACAGCGAGGGTCTGTTCATTATGGCAGCACACATCGTGGATGACAGGAGGACCAGACTGTTCTCAGAACATGCAGAGATGCTTATATTCTTAAATAAGAACCTGAAGCGTTCACCAAGACTGCCTTGTCTTCTTCTTGTCGTAGTAGACGGCTACAAATATCTAA
Source organism: Polypterus bichir lapradei (assembly GCA_026402145.1). NCBI lineage: Eukaryota > Metazoa > Chordata > Cladistia > Polypteriformes > Polypteridae > Polypterus > Polypterus bichir. Next base: position 10,930,810 of record JANRMT010062807.1, read on the forward strand.
TTGAACATTTTATTTTATTTTATTTTATTAGAAATGTGGAGTATGATTAAGAGAGGCCTTTTGTTTTGTTTAGCTTGTTTTTGTTCCATTATGTGTGCATTATGGGTAAATGTTCTTTGTGTATGCTGTAAGCAGTAGCACTTTATTATGGAATGTGAAGTTTATGCATGGGTAAAAATACATTATTCTGAGGAAAAACAATATTATTGTTATTGATATCAGAAGATCCTAATGGAATGGAATGGGTGATCAATATCAGCTCTAAAGACTCTAATCACAGCCCTCCTACCCAATAATATGTCTGAATTTGGGTTTTCTCTTCTTAACTGTAATGTATGTGAAGATATTTACATCCTCTAGAACATAATCTGGCCTAAAAATAAAAATACAAATATATCCACCTGTGTTAGGGGGACACAGTATTTAGCACAGCTGCTTTATTGTTCAGGTGTCTGAGGGTCAAATCCTGCGCACAGTTGTTCTACACAGGGGCTCTGAATAGCATTTCTGGTTATTCTGGTTCTTCTCCTCATTCCAAAAAACATGCAGGTGAAGTGGAGTGGTGACTTTAAATTGACCCGATGTGACTGTGGGAGACAGAAGGGCCCAAGATCATCTCTAAGTGAAGATTTCAAACCACTGCCAACTTGTCCAGGCTATGCTACCCCAGCAAGTTCAGGCTGAGAGCAGAACACAAGATGCTGAAAGACCACCCTGAGAACCCCTGCATGTCATCATGGCTCGTACAGGTAGCTCTTGTCACTGTTAACGTCAAAGTGCACGAGATTACCATTAGAAAGTGTGAGGAAAATATTAAGTGTGCACTGGCTTGAGCAAATTCACTCTGATTTAGTGCACAGGGGTGAGGATTTTATTCTTATTTATTTATTTTTGGGGACATTTCCGCCTTAACTGTCATACAATTCAAGAAATATAAATGTCTTTAACAAAATATGACTTTTGATATTTTCATTGAACTTCATGATGCTCAACACTTTAGATTTTTCCTTATTCACCCAAGTTTTTCTAATTTATCATTTATTAGCTAACCTATTGTTTGTTATCATGAGCCCGAGCAGGTGGACTTTATCCAAGTTCAATTAACCGTGTTTTCCACTCTCATTTTAATCGTCTAAATACATCAAAGCATCCACCTTTAGAACTTATAAACGCTCACTTTCTTTTATATTTAATCACATTACTCACTTATTCCAACACTCCCAGGTGACTCTTCTCCTCCTCTCCCATTTTCCTCGGTGATTTTCTCTTCAGACTCTGATAACTTTGGTTTCAGCTCTGCAGAATTCTCCTGTGTAGTCAGTTGTTCCATATTAGTGGTCCAGACCTGTAAACTGGATGGAGATTCTTCACAGGCCTCTTGCTTGAAAATATCCTCAGTTTCATGCTTTTGAAGTTTAAGACCACAGGAGAAATCATTCAAATCCTCAGCTTTAATGGCAGCAGTCACCCCCTTGCACTCCTCCTCCTCTTTAAAAACTGAAATTCTTTCTTCGTGATCCTCCAGCTTCACACGCACACCCTCTGATGTGAGCCGCTCACAGTCCTCTTCTTTAATGTCCACCGTTCTTTCATCCACACCATCTTCTTTGGCAGAGGCCATGCTGTGTGGCAAACTCTTCTCTCTCTTTAAGTGTCTTCCCTTCTCTTCTCAGATTCACTTCTCACACGGACAGCCCTGAGCTGGAGACCATTAGACACCTCTGTGTATGGCCAAGTGAAATGGGAAAGCCCTGTGAACATAAAAGTGTAGAATTAACTTCATAAAGTCAGTAAACATAATGAGTACACTTCATGGTCACAGTGCCCTCCATGAGGTTTGGTTCAAAGACACATTTCTTTTGATTTCCTCCTCTGCCTCACAGTTTAAAATTCCAAATCAGACAATTCAGATGTGATCAAAGTGCATTGCAGACCTTCATTAAAGGGGATTTGCATAAATTTCAGTTCCACCTTGTATATATGACAACACTTTATCTACACAGCACCATCATGTTTGGACACAGCAATGGCAGGTCTATTAAAGCCGTCATATTTAGGGCTTTGTTGGCTATAGACTGACATGAGCGTCCAAAAGGAGTACGAGGTCTTCACCTCATTGACACATTCTTATGCTTTAGTGCAGAAGTGTTGTAAATACAAAGAGACCATCAGAAATTGTGAAACAATTCATTCATTCGTTCTCAGATAAGAGTACATGGAGCTCCTCAGAAACTACTTAGTGATAATGGTGGGGAATCAGAGAGATAGCAGAGAATTTTAACATTGAAACAAAGACCACCACTGCATACAGTCCCTGGAGTAATGGACTACCTGAGAGACACAATCAGTCACTCACAGAAATCATACAGACCGAATAAGGAGAGCACTCCAGAGACAGGTTAATTCTGAAAATGATAAATCTGAGACAAAGTGGACGACAAAGGAGTGGACGGTGCAGAATGGAAGGGATCTGCAGATGTCATTGGCCAGGATGGAGTTGTGAAATGTGTAAGACGTGGAGGTGATCTTGGAAGGGCCCACCATTCTAGACTACGTAAAGTCAACGGTAAAGGTGACAATCGACATAGCATCAGCAGTGAGAGAGATGAAGAGAGAGATTTATCTAACACTACATCAGATAATGAAGACACTGCAGATGAGGAGACTCTAAACTCTTCATTCCCAGTAGAAGATGTCGATGTTGAAGTTGAGCAAACTCACAGGTTAAGATGGAGTCATTGTGTTTGTCTAAAAAAGGGGCAAACTGTGAGATATGTGGACAGAGATGGTGACATACAGATAAAGTATTAGATTGGGCTGGCAAAGCAGAAATTGGTATAATTTAGAGTTTAATGATCCTGACAGCATTGCTGACGCAGAAGGGTCTGTTGACACATCAAGTGTGGATAATCTGCAAGTTGAACCAGAAACTAATGAACTGCAACTATTGAACTTGTGTGTGGAAATCATGGAGATATCAGCTGAATCAGCAAAGCAGGAAGAGATAAGCAGCTGGAAAAGAAATGGTGCACTTGGAGGTGGAAAACCAAAAGATGGGCATGACCTACAAAAAGAGACTTCAGCAGGAATCGTACCTAAAGCACACCTAGTGGCACGAGGGTCTGAGGGACAAGATAGGAGTGGGCTCAACAAGGATTCACCAACACGGGCATCAGAATCTGCTCACCAAGGTCCCTGAGGCCACTTTAAACAATGAGGACAGATACTTTAGCTCCAGCCCATAATAGTGAAGTCACAGCTCTGCTGAACGTGAGCTCTGCAGATTTCCGATTTTTTATTTTTATGGCTTCATATGGTTGGATGCAAACAGCCCTGATGGGCTCACCACTACCCTGGCTGGAGTCCGGATCTTCATTTAACACGGCCATCTCTAGTAAGCAAAAGTATAAAAGTGTACAGAAATGCCGAAAGTAGCTGCAAAGGATAAATGATTAAATAAAACAATACCATTAAGAATAGCACAAACAAAAAACTAATGCCAGGCCAGCTCTAGATTTTACTGTATACCATCAGCAGCACTAGCTTGTGTAATGTTTGTATTTTTATTTCCCATTAAACAAATCAAAGTCTCCCTGTTACCGTAAAACCGCACAAGCATCTTTCCTGATAAGAAAATACCAAAATAAAAAAATAATTTCAATTATTTTAATAGGTCTCAGTATGAGACAAACCGGTGGAAATAAAACCTGAATGCGGCCTGTAAAGTTACATCGTTCGACGCCACTTTAACAAAGTTTGCTGATGACGGCCTTAGAAGAAAGAGTTAAAAACACAACACGAAGAGAAAAATCAGAAATGAATGATGGGGCCGTGCGGGAGCGAGCGGCTGAACAAGCGCGTGCCCGACGTGCAGCACAGTTCAGAGCATGCGCGAAATCAAAAGGAGAAGCGGCGCGGAAAACTGCACGAGCGCGAAGAGAGCAGAAGCAATACCGATTAAACGCGCCTCCGCCAAGTCAGATGTAGCATTACATTTCACGGGACACCAACCGGAAAATAAATTAACTTAGCACCAGCTAAAAAGTGCGCGACCTCCGTCATCCACAGTAAACTCCTGAAGCTGAGATTTGCTGTGCCGCCTTCTCTTCCACGTAGGGCTAAATCCATAAAATTTAAAAGCGAACCACGCGACGGCACCTCCTCAAATTTAAAGACACTCAGCATACAGTGGTCTTCCTCACTGCTGGCATTCCCACCCGTACGCGATCCCCACGTTAGGCTTTGTCTCACCTTCCGCACCTTTGCTTGATCATGTGGCCATAAACAAGTCGGAGCGCGAGGGTCTCATAATATAAAACTAGTGATGGGCTGCTCGATACTGACTTGTCGAGCTTTCAAAGCGTCGTTCAGAGGTTTGTTTGAATAGCGACCGTCACGTGATTTTGAAGCGCGCTAGCGTCATGACGTCATTGATATCCGTGCCATGGACATAGAATTACTAGACGCCGCATGACCAGCAATATCGTACGTCAACGTCGCCGCCATATTGCGAGTGGCACTGCTGTGGAGTGAAGTAATGAATAATGTGCTGCTTTGGATTGTACAAACCGCTGTATGCTCCAAACCACATCCAGGGGGATTACATTTCATAGGTAAGACTGAACAATTGTTTTGGTTATACTTGGCCATTAGAAAATCCTGTTTTATAATCTTAGCACTCAAGGTCACCTTAAAATAAAATTAAACAACATAAGTAAAATTAAAACAAGAGAATGATAAATCAAAAAGCAATAATTAGCAAATAAACAAAGATAACTGGCAGTAACAGTGCAAAATTCAAAACTGGTATGCCAGTTTGAAAAGATAAGTTTTGTTGGCAGTTTTAAAATGTGTTATTGAATCGAGCTGACGTATATTAGAGGGAAGAGAATTCCCGAGTTGAGGAGCACTAGGAGAGACGCTCGAGCTCCCATAGCACTGAGACTGACGTGTGGTACAGAAAGTGGAGCTGCAGATGAGGATCTGAGTGAGCGAGAGGAGTGTCAGTCTGTAGGAGATCAGTGAGGTTGTGGAGAGCTTTGAATGTTCAGAGTGGTATTTAGTATTGAATTCTGTAGTTAACAGGGAGCCAGTGAAGTTGAGAGAAAATCGGTATAATATGTTCAGTGGATTTAGAACAGCAGGTTATTATCCTGGCAGCAGAATTTTGAAGAAGTTGTAAGCGATGGATACGTTTTTATTGGATGCCAGATTGAATAGCATTACAGTAAGCTATACGTGAGGTGACTCGGCATTAACCAATACTTCAGTACTGTGTTGCGTAAGAACAAGATGAAGTCTAGAAATGTTTCGGAGATGGAAGAAGGCAGTCCGAGAAATGTTACTTATATGGGAGGAATTATTTATTATTATTAATAATAATAACAATAATAATTTTATTATTATTTAAGAATTGCCATTATTAGTGTATAAATGGATATAAATAATTGATTGTAAACGATTCGCCAAAATCTGTTGTATGTAAATGATACTGTTTTAAATGTTATTGTTTTTTCATCAGAAAACCAGTTTTCCATGTCTACCTGTATAAGTTTAAATGGCACTTTTGCCACTCGCAATATGGCGTACGAGCTGACGTATCATGTCGACTGGGCAACACAGTGAATGCGGCGTCTATCTATATATGTCTATAATCTGCGCAGTAAGCAGCCGATTTGCTCAGCCCCTCATCTGCTGAACGGCTTTGGTTCAAAGTGTAGAAACAGTTGGCCCTGCTGCATCTGTAAGGTGTGCTGATGTGAGTTTAAATCCTAGTTAGGGCTCGCATATGGTCCCTGTCCAAAGTTAAAAAAGAACTTTTTAAAAACAGTTATATAGTACTTGTCTGTAAGTTAACAAATACGTTTAGTAGACATTATGAACAATTCACATGGAGCACCTCGTTCCTTGTTGTGTAGTTATGTCTGCCTAGAATCTGTAACAAATTAATAGGCATTTATTTGCGTAAGACAGCACATATTAGATAGATAGATAGATACTTTATTAATCCCAAGGGAAAATTCACATAATCCAGCATCTATTCTACTAAATGTCGATCATATCAGAGAGGGTAAGAAACACTTCACCAAAGCCGACTTGTATATGCACACGACACTCCTCATTAAATGTTTTTAGTATACAGGGATTCCCAGATCTGTAGCTGATTTGTATTATAGTGAGTAAAAGCAAGCTCTGCATAACTAATCACAATTGTCTTTAAAACAGAATCAGTGCCATTAACAGTGTCTTCTGCAATTTAGGGAAAGCCTCAGGATTTCTGTGTTAATGAGACAAAAATGTTGAAAAGAAACCTCGAGAATTCATCCAGAGGTGGACATAAAGACCACTCAAGTACTGACAAGAAGGAGCAGCTGGATAAGCACATTTGGAGCCAAACTTTCAAAAAAACATCTGACTTTGTCAGCAACATAATTTCCTGAATGCATATTTTCAAAGCGGGGTAAATAAGTAGTCTTCCGAAGTGCAGCACAACAGAGTAAATCATTGATGGAAATAGAATTATTGAAAGACTAAGCTTTTGTCATTTCTGTATTCTTAAACCATCTTCCAGTTACACAATCACAGTCACTGTCACATTTAACGTTCCCTGCTCCTCACCTGTCGTGTTACCCAAAGCATCAACACTGAGTTTCATTCAAGGCTTTACCGTCCTTTCTGTCATTCACATAAAATAAGACACACATTTATACTACATACATGTTCAATAATAATAATAATAATAATAATATGGCAATAATGAGAAAAAGCTCAAGATAGTAATATTGATGAGAAGATCCCTCATGCCATTAGTGTGAGGAGGTGCCTTGTCTCCCGTTACGTGAGCTCGTCTGCCGCCCCTCTCTTACACTGGCACGCGTTACACTGGGGGGCAAATGCAATGGCGAATAACAACAACGTACACCTTCAGAAGTGGAATAAATCGACTGTACACTGAAGCATTCCATTGTCAAACGTAAAAATACAAAGTAAAACATTTCAGATAAATGACGAGTTTTGTTAATTATAAACAATGCAACATAACTGTTATATGTGTTGTTACTCTTTTATTTATTCTCACCAAGCATTACATATCTACATGAGAAATGAATATGGGTAACATGTTTATAATAATTCTGATTAAAATACACTGTCAAAACATATTAATGAACAAACTGAGACACATTGGCCTTTTATTAAAAAGCGTGTGCGCTGTCATTTAGGACACAATGCATTGTTAACGTCACGCACTCTCTACTGACGCGATGTCACAAAAACAAAGAAACAGCACAGTCCATGCAAACTCACAGCCTCCTTGATTTCTGACCTTATGATTAGTTGTCAATATCATAAAAATAAAGTCATTTTAAGAAGATGATAAGTCTGCTATAGTCAGTTCAATAAACGCTCCGTTTAAAATGTTTGCATATACAGAATATAAAACAGAATCTCAATGAAGCGGGACTGGTGAGTATTAACGAATAATATGTGACAACGAAAAATTATAATTCATAATAACGGGAACAAGTACAATACAATACAATTTATTTCTCTATCGTCCAAAATCACACAAGAAGTGCTGCAATGGGCTTTAACAGGTCCTGCCTCTTGACAGCCCCCCTGCCTTGACTCTCTAAGAAGACAAGAAAAAACTCCCAAAAAAACCCTTGAAGGGAAAAAATGAAAGAAACCCTGGGAAAGGCAGTTCAAAGAGAGACCCCTTTACAGTTTGGTTGGGCGTGCAGTGGGTGTCAAAAAGAAGGGGGTCAATACAATACAATACCAGTCTGGGAAGGCAGTGATGGCGCAACATCCACCATGTTCATAAATAATGCCATCAGCCATCTGTTTGTTTTTCTTCTGCATGTGATCTTTTTGGCCAGATAATCCAGATTATCCACGCCACTTTTGGTTGCATTATAGTGTAGTATGTTCTCTGATTTTTGTTTTTCACCTTCACCCTTGATGTCAGGGTACATGGAGGACAGCACCAGTACCGCTTTTCCTTTTGCTGGAACACATAACACAAGGGTAATTGGCCAATAACAGAAAAAAATGTCAAGTGTTGATGACCCTGTCCCTGTTAGGCTTCGTCTCCTCTGAGATATGTGGCTTGTTTTTCTTCATAGTGCCCACATACAGTATGTCAGTCCATTTTCCAGTAAGGCTTCAGCTAAGGGAATGGAAATAAAAAAGCTGGCAGCTGTGACATTTCTGTCACTTGTGTGCCAAGATCACCCAAGTTGTTTCACTACACGGACCCCTTGATTTATGTCTCATTCCCTCCCAGGCTGTCTGTCGAGGTATATTTCACCCTTGAGAGGGTTGCTGCTCACTCCATCACAGTTCCACCCGATTTGTATTTCATATTTGTCAGCCTTGGATGAGATGAATTGTCTGAAACTGCACTTGCTTCTCAAACCAACAAGCTGCTCCTCCACACGTCTGTCTGTTCCTCGAATGAAGCTCCTTTACTCACTGCAGCCTCCATACGGATTACAGTTTCTTTATTTCCACACTCACACCCTGTCTTCATCATATTTTACATTATTATCTGTTATAATAGAACATAAACTTTACATGTTATAATTATACTGCGGTGGGCTGGCACCCTGCCTGGGGTTTGTTTCCTGCCTTGCGCCCTGTGTTGGCTGGGATTGGCTCCAGCGGACCCCCATGACCCTGTAGTTAGGATATATCGGGATGGATAATGGATGGATGGATAGATGTTATAATTATATAACACTTCATGATGAAGCTATGCATTGTATTTCAGACTCTGAACTTATCTCACCTCAGAACAGCAGTCTCTCAAGTTGTGAACAGAGGAGCTGTGGAAATCTCGAGCTGCTGCTGTGTCCGTCTGCTTCTGAATGACTAACAGAGTGTCACTACACCGATGACAATGTGTGACACTCCAACTGAGGACCTTTCACAAACAGTGGTAGAGTAAGTTGTTTACATTTCTTAAAACTGCTTAGGCAGGATTGGGGGCTTTAGACTGGGGGCTTTTGGGATCTTTTGACATTTGGATTTTTAAAAAGCAATAATCAAAGCAGAAATAGAAAACAATGATGCAACATTATTAGGAACAAACTGCTTGACAAAATCATAAAAAATAGGAATGATAAAAAAGCAACTGTGAGGTAGAACAAAATATATACATCTGGGGTCCCCAAAGACTAAAATCGGTAGGATGAGGGTTACGCATGTTGGACAGTAGTTTATGTTATGATTATCTACAATACAAATTCATTACGACACCGGGGTCTCCAACACTCAAATATGAAGCTTATTACATTTTACAATGAAACTCTTTACATACACAATATAATTAGGAGTGTGTGCACCCTGGCCTGCTCGATTCGCTCGCTGTCGGTCCACAAGAGGAGGATCAACGATGCGACCCTCTGGGTTCTTCACTGAGAGACAGTTACGATAGCATTGAGCCACCTAATGGGGTAATTAACAAGCTCCGCACAACTGAACTACTACTACTGTTCTTAGCACAGTGGATGGAGCCAATATATGTTGTTTGGCATATGCACGGTAAACTGGTTTAATTGAAACGAGAGTATCATTGTTATATTCTCCTAATGAAGACGAATTAAATATGTATACTATATGACATACGGTTTAAAAGAAAATTAAGCATTTCATAAAATACATTTTAAATAATTGTGCCCGATAATACTTAGTGACAAGAAACAAAACTATAAATTATGCATCATACAGATACCGACTTGTAGAATACATAATACTGCAGAGAAGAGCTTTAGTAATACGAGTGACGACACCTCTCTCACTATAATACTCTCTTCTGATTAATATCCCTTCCTCGCTTCGTGCAACATTTACATGCAACGCTTGTTTTTCTTCAGAACCGTATGTCATATAGTATACATCTCTCTCTCGATATATATATATATATTGTGGCACCCGGCCGGGACGCCCAGGAGGACCAGAGGAGGGCTTGTACCTCCTCCAGACGCGAGGGGGCGTCCGTCCTGGTTATGTTGGTGGCCTCGGGTAGAGGGCATGAAAGCCCAGCCCTGTAGGGGCCCGTGGTCACCGCCAGGTGGCGCCCCACTTCCAGACCATCATCTGCCACATCCGGCCGAGGCAGG
>JANRMT010062807.1:10950589-10969716 GCA_026402145.1 Polypterus bichir lapradei
CCCCCCCCCCCCCCAGTGTAACGCGTGCCAGTGTAAGTGTTGTGCTGCACTTCGGAAGACTACTTATTTACCCCCCTCTGAAAAGATGAATTCAAAAAGAAAGGATGTTGCTGTCAAAGTCAGGTGCTTTTTTGAAAGTTTGGCTCCAGATGTGCTTATCCAGCTGCTCCTTCTTGTCAGTACTTGAGTGATCTTTATGTCCACCTCTGGATGAATTCGCAGTTTCTTTTCATCATTTTGGTCTCATTAACGCAGAAATCCCGAGGCTTTCCCTAAACTGCAGAAGACACTGTTGATGCCGCTGATTCTGTTTTAAAGACAGTTGTGATTAGTTATACAAAGCTCGCTTTTACTCACATTGCTTTTTGGAAATCAATAATACAAATCAGCTACAGATCTGGGAATCACTGAATAGTAAACACGTTTAATGAGGAGTGTCGTGCGCTTATACTAGTCGGCTTTGGTGAAGCGTTACTTAGCCTCTCTGATATGATCGACATGGGGTGGAAGAGACGCTGGATTGTTATAATACGTGCTGCCTTACGCAAAACATGCTTATTAATTTGTTACAGATTCTAGGTGGACCAAACTGCACAACAAAGCACGAGGTGTCACATGCGAATTGTTCATAATGTCTGCTAAACGTATTTGTTAACTTACAGACAACCAATACATTGCTCTTTTAAAAAGTATTTCTTTTAAAACTTTTGCAAGAGACCATACGCGAGCGCCAACAAAGATTTAAACTCGCGTCAGCACACCTTACAGAAGCAGCAGGGCCAACTGCTTTTATGCTTTGAGCCAAAGTCGTTCAGCAAATGAGGGGCTGAGCAAATCGGCTGCTGACTGCGAAGATATCAATGACGTCATGACGCTAGCGTGCCTGAAAATCACGTGACAGGCGCAAATCAAAGAAGCATCAAAGCGGCGCTTCGAAAGCTTGACAAGTCAGTATCGTGCAGCCCATCTATAGTTTACTCTTATGAGACCCTCGCGCTCCGACTTCTTCACGGCCATAAGTTCAAGCAAAGATGCGGAAGGTGAGACAAAGTCGAACGTGGCGATCGCGTACGGGTGGGAATGCCAGCAGTGAAGAAGACCGCGACATGCTGAGTGGCTTTAACTTTAAGGAGGTGCCTGAGGCCGCGTGGTTCGCTTTAAATTGTTGAAGATTGAGCGCAACGTGGAAGAGGAGGCGGCACAGCAAATCGCACCTTCACGAGTTTATCGTGGATGACGGGGGTCGTGCACTTTTTAGTTAGTGCTACGTCACTACATTTTCCGGTCGGTGTCCCGTGAAATGTAATGCTACATCTGACTTGGCGGAGGCGCGTTAAATCGTGATTGCTTCTGCTCTCTTCGCGCTCGTGCATTTTTCCGCGCTGCTTCTCCTTTTGATTTCGCGCATGCTCCTAACTCTACTGTCCATCGGGTACGCGGTTGTTCAGCCGCTCGCTCCCGCACGGCCCCGTCGTTCATTTCTGATTTTTTTTCCTCGAGCTCTGTGTGTTTTTTTGTGTTTTTTCCTCTTTCATCTGAAGCCGTCATCGGCAAACTTTGTTAAAGTGGCGGCGAACCATGTAACTTTGCAGGGCGTGTTCAGGTTTCATTGCCAGCAGTTTGTCTCATACCGATTCCTGTTAGGAATAATTTAAATGATTTCATTGTTTGGTATTTCTTATTAGGAAAGATGCTTGTGCGGTTTCACTGTAACGGGAAGACTTTGATTTGTTTAATGGGAAATAAAAACTACAAACCTTAAACAAGTGCTGCCGGAGGGATACAGTAAAATCTACAGTGGTCTGTTTATTTTTTTGAAATATTTGAAATGGTATTGTTTTATTTAATGTCTTTTATCCTTTACAACTACTTTCAGTATTTCTGTACACTTTTATTCTTTAGCTTACTAGAGATGGCGTGTTAAATGAAGAACAGGACTCAATCCAGGGTAGTGGTGAGCCCATCAGGGCTGTTTCTTTCGGACCATATGAAGCCATAAAAATTTGAAAGCTGCAGAGCCGCGACTCGACTATTATGGGCTGGAGCTCAACTGTCTGTCCTCATTGTTTAAAGTGGCAGTGCCACCTCAGAGACCTTGGTGAGCAGATTCTGATGCCCATGTTGGTGAATCCCCGTTGAGCCTACTCCTATCTTGCCCCTCAGACCCTCGTGCCACTAGGTGGTCTTTAGGTACGATTCCTGCTGAGGTCTCTTTTTAAAGGGCATATCCATCTTGTCGTTTTCCACCTCCTCAGAAGCTCCATTTCTTTCCCACCTGCTTATCTCTTCCTGCTTTGCTGACTCAGCTGATATCTCCGTGATTTCCTCACACAAGTCCCATAGTTGCAGTTCATTAGTTTCTGGTTCATCTTGCAGATTATCCACACTTGATGTGCCAACAGACCCTTCTGTGTCATCAATGCTGTCAGGATCAGTAAACTCTAAATTATACCAATTTCTGCTTTGCCAGCCCAATCTAATACTTTATCTGTATGCCACCATCTCTGCCCACATATCTCACTGTTTGCCCCTTTTTAGACAAACACAACGACTCGGTTTTAACCTGTGAGTTTGCTCAACTTCAACATCGACATCTTCTACTGGGACTGAAGAGTTTAGAGTCTGCTTCTCATCTCCAGTGTCTTCATTATCTGATGTAGTGTTAGATGAATCTCTCTCTCCATCTCTCTCACTGCTGGTGGTATGTCAATTGTCACCTTTACCGTCGACTTTACGTAGTCTAGAATGGTGGGCCCTTCCAACAGCACCTCCACGTCTGACACATTTCACAACTCCATCCTGTCCAGTGACCTCTGCTGGTCCCTTCCATTCTGCACAGTCCACTCTTTTGTCATCCACTTTGTCTCAGATTTATCATTTTCAGAATTAACCTGTCTCTGGAGTGCTCTCCGTATTCGGTCTGAACCCTCGGCTTCAGTAAATGCTCTTCTTGGAGTTTGTAGCGCTGGAATATGTGCTCCTCTGACACACTCCTAGTGGTGCCTTCTAGGGCGGGTGGTCTGTCCACGATAACACAAGAAAGATTTGGATTTTGGCCAAACATCAGCTGATATGAGCTGTACCCATAAATATTGTGCATGGTATTCTTTACCATTAGTGCCCCGTGGCACAAATCTGGCACTAACCAGTCCCATCCAGTATTCTTTCTCACTTTCTGTATAATTTGTGAGTGCCTAATTGTGCCTCTCAGGTAGTCCATTACCCCAGGGACTGTATGCAGCGGTGGTCTTTGTTTCAATGTTAAAATTCTCTGCCATCTCTCTCATTCCCCACCATTATCACTAATTAGTTTCTGAGGAGCTCCATGTACTCTTATCTGAGAACGAATGAATGAATTGTCTCACAATTTCTGATGGTCTCTTTGTCTTTACAACACTTACTGCTCTGAAACGTGTTAATAATGTGAAGACCCCGTCCTCCTGTTTGACGTTCATGTCAGTCTATAGCCACAGTTTCATTGTATTCACAGGCTAGCGGCAAACCAGCAGCTGCTCTGAGTTTGTGTTTGCCGTATTTCAGGCGAGTCTCACAATTCTCAACAATTTATTTAAGGAAGGAAGCCCACTCTGCCTCTTTGATTACTGAAAATGAAGCAGTTTGTGTAATCGGTCCAGTGAAGGAGGTCGACATTGGAGGTGAAGTTTAACAAAGCCTTTTGCTTCTCTCCTGTATTCCTGTTTTCTGAGTCTCTTAGAATCTCTCGTTCACAACGCTCATCGTTTTTATTTCTTTATCTGAGATGTTCACACAGTAATGAGCAGAGCTGGTTAATTCAGGAGTCACTGGCTGATTAAACATCACTGCTTTGTCATTTTCATTATCTTAAAGTGTCCCTGCCCTTTTCATGGATGTTTTACTGAAGAGCATTGGCATTTCAGCTGGCACCACTTCTGTTTCAGTGCCACATCGTGTCTCTACAATCTTTATAGGAATTTTCACTCGTTTGGTGGAATGCACAACTTTGCCACCTCCAAATATGAAAGCTCTGCTGCTTGAAATGTTTGAGTTCCTCAGCTTCTTGACTTCATTCTGGTCAGGCTGACTAATTTCGTTGTCAAAGCATTTCTCTCCATAGACTATGAGTGTGCACGTAGAATCACTTACCGCTAATCCTAAAGATTCGACCAAAACACTAAATGTGTCTGAGTTTGATTCCTTTGTAAATGACGTCATGTTTCATTCTTCACAGTCCTCTATTTTCCAGTCTCCTCTGTTACTGTCACCTGTTCATTTATTTTTGTGCAGTCTTTAGCCCAGTGCTCTGACGATAATGCATTTTGATCTCCTACCATATTTGTCGAACAGATTATTGCCTGGCAATGGTGACTTCTGGCTGCGTTGCGAATGCCACCTGTTGTTGTGTTTCTGACTGAAATACGCAGTTTCATCCATCCATCCTCCAACCCACTGAATCCGAACACAGGGTCGCAGGGGTCTGCTGGAGCCAATCCCAGCCAACACAGGGCACAAGGCAGGAATCCAATCCCGGGCAGGGTGCCAACCCACCGCAGGACACACACAAACACACCCACACACCAAGCACACACTAGGGACAATTCAGAATCGCCAATCCACCTAACCTGCATGTCTTTGGACTGTGGGAGGAAACCGGAGCTCCCGGAGGAAACCCACGCAGACACGGGGAGAACATGCAAACTCCACACAGGGAGGACCCGGGAAGCGAACCCAGGTCTCCTAACTGCGAGGCAGCAGCGCTACCACTGCGCCACCGTGCCGCCTCTACACAGTTTCATGTGTGATAGTAATGCCCATTGTTACTTTAGTACAAAATTTCTCATTAGCGCCAATTCCATTGAAGCAAAAGTAAGTGCCATCAATGCTGGTAATGCCAGCTGCCTTTGGTTTGTATCGTACAGATTCAGGACAGTCATGTTATATCTACACATGCAGGTCACTCCATGTCACGTCATCACACTTATGGACCTCATCGTCACAGATTTTAACGAGACTTGGCCTGCTGATTTGGTCATCTGAGTGACCCATGGAACTGAAATTGCACGTGTCTTGGATCAACAATAATAAGGAGATTTAAGATCACAAAGTTTGAATACCGTGCTGGATTAGGACTCTTTATTTCTACCTAAATAAAAGTGAACAGAAATGGTTCTCATGTCGTTTTAAAGATCTTTTCCGGCTCTGTATTTTGTGAAAATACTGTGCTATCCCCAAAATGAAAAAAATCCATGTTATCAGTGATTATAATATTAAAATTTGAATAGTAAAAACCCTATATTTTATAACTGGCAAATTTTTTATTAAAGCTGCCTTATAATGTCATGAACATCTCCAGAAAATTTTTTTTGTTAAAATCTGTGATGCTGAGGTCCAAAAGTGTGATGATTTGACGTGGAATTACCCATCAGGAGGATCTCTGCTCCAAATTGATGATCTAATCCACCATAGAAACTGCACTCGCCCTTTTAACTCTGTAAAATCTGAATATCCTCATAGATATGATCCTTTATTTCCTTTAAACACAACATCAAGCCTTTCTATCAGAATAGTCGCACCTTCATCTTTGTTCAGGTCTTCTATTCAAATTGACATCTCAATGCTGTTCCCGTAAGCGACAGTCCAACCCCAAGTGCGTGTTTTTTATTTCTAAGCTCAGTAACCCGTGTCCATATTAAAACTTCATTTTTCCAGCTCTCGTATGCCTTTCTCTTGTCAAATGCAGGCAGGATTCTATAATTAGCAGCCATCCTCAACTACGAATGTTAAACTTAAATAACAACACAACACCTTTGATGTTAGCCACACACTTTTTATTCTTCTCTCCCATAAAACACACCCGTCACGAGAAACCTCCTACAAATCCACTCTCCTCATACCACAAATGTCCTACTCCCAGTCAGGATGCAGTCCCATAATCCCACAAATAGGAGCACATATATAAGATATCGAATATAACAACTTCACAGAATGAAGCTCCCGATGCGCAGTTCAAGTCCAGCGAGGATATCCAACAAAGCCCTAAATGTGACGGCTTTAATAGACCTGCCATTGCTGTGTCCAAAAATGATGGTGCCGTGTAGATAAAGTGTTGTCATATCTACATGATGGCACTGAAATGTATGCAAATCCCCTTTAATGAAGGTCTGTAATGCACTTTGATCACATCTGAATTGTTTGACCCAAACCTCATGGAGGGCACTGTGACCCTGAAGTGTGCTCATTATTTTTACTGACTTTATGAAGTTAATTCTACACTTTTATTTTTACAGGGCTTTCCCATTTCACGTGGCCATACACTGAGGTGTCTAATGGTCTCCAGCTCAGGGCTGTCCATGTGAGAAGTGAATCTGAGAAGAGAAGGGCAGACACTTAAAGAGAGAGAAGAGTTTCCCACAGAGTATGGCCTCTGCCAAAGAAGATGGCATGGATGAAAGAACAGTGGACATTAAAGAAGAGGACTGTGAGCGGCTCACACCAGAGGATGTGCGTGTGAAGCTGGAGGATCATGAAGAAAGAATTTCAGTTTTTAAAGAGGAGGAGGAGTGCAAGGGGGTGACTGCTGCCATTAAAGCTGAGGATATGATTGATTTCTCCGTTGGTCTTGAACTTCAAAAGCATGAAACTGAGGATTTTTTCAAGCAAGATGCCTGTGAAGAATCTCCATCCAGTTTACAGCCCTGGTCCACTAATATGGGACGACTGGCTACGCAGGAGAATTCTGCAGAGCTGAAATCAGAGTTATCAGAGTCTGAAGAGAAAATCACCAAGGGAAATGGGAGAGAAGGAGAAGAGTCACCTGGGAATGTTGGAATAAGTGAGTAATGTGATTAAATATAAAAGAGAGAGAGCAGTTTTAAAATCTAACGATGGGTGCTTTGATGATTTTAAAAGATTGAAATGAGAGCAGAAAACACGGTTAATTGAGCTTGGTTAAAGACCACCTGCTCGGGCCCATGATAACAAACAATAGGTTACCTAATAAATGATAAGTTAGAAAAACTCACAACTAGTATGTGCCTCATCTTTCTAATGGTAATCTCGTGCACTTTGCCGTTAACAGTGACAAGAGCTACCTGTACGAGCCATGATGACATGCAGGGGGTCGCAGGGTCTTCTTTCAGAATCTTGTGTTCTGCTCTCAGCCTGAACTTGCTGGGGCTGCATGGCCTGGACAAGTTGGCAGTGGTGTAAAATCTTCACTTGGAGATGATCTTGGGCCCTTCCGTCTCCCACAGTCACATCGAGTCAATTTGGAGTCACCACTCCACTTCACCTGCATGTTTCTGGAGATGAGGGGAAGAACCAGAATAATCAGAAACGCATTCAGCGTCCCTATGTAGAACAACTGTGGGCAGGACTTGACCGCAGGACACCTGAACAATAAAGCAGCTCTGCTAAACACTGTGCCCCCCTAACACAAGCGGATATATTTGTATGTTTATTTTTTAGGCCAGATTAGGTTCTAGAGGATGTAAATATCATAACATACATTACAATTAAGAAGAGAAAACCCAAATTCAAACACATTATTGGGTAGAGAGGCTCTGATCGGAGTCTTTAGCACTAGAATTACCAGAGCCTACGAAAAAACTTGTAGATCCGTCTCACCTTAAATCGCTTCTTAAATCTGTTCCCACCTCTCCGCCAGCGTCTTTTGTCATCTAAATGTGCTGATAAACACAAGCTGTAAGCAGCTGGCTGTTCCATCCCCCCACCAACTTAGAACGTGCAAGAACTTCTCCCAGCTCATGCTTTGATTGATTATCTGGGAGTGAAGTGGAGTTTTAGAGTGGAAATAATAGATCGTTATTTGTTACACATGCATTTCACGTGTGTTCCATTTCTACAGTAATCTGTGTAAACACATTTTTAAAACAGAAACGTTTTTCATATTCTAGTGGTAAATGAAAAAATGTAGGCATAAACTATGTAATGTATGAAGCCTGAAGTCCAAATATCAAAGAAACACTTTCACAAAAGGTACAAATATAACAGAAAAAGTGTGCTTTTATTCAAAAATATAACTGCAGAAAAAAAAGCCGGCTTAGCATGCCACATTGACATGCATTTACTACAACTGCCTCGTAATGTGGCGTAATGGTATCAGCTACTGACTGGTAATCAAAAGGTCATGATGTTTTTAGAAGTAAACTGCTCTTATTCTTACTATTTTAGAATAAAAACATACATTTGATTTCAGTCTGTAGCAGCTGGTGTAATTTATGATACTTGTAAAGGTTAGCTTTGTTTTTTTTTTTTTTTTATTCACTTTTCCTTCTCTCAGTCACATTCAGGATCCTTCCCTACTACCCCCCTCCCCATCTGACACTACTGTTTTTACATAAAGACGCGCTACACCTCTGCAGTGTATCACGATACATTCTCGTACCAATGCTTGCGAACTGAAGTGTCTGCGTGCACTTTTCGTGGTATTACATGTGTATTTATTGAGCATGCCCGTGTCGCTCAAACACAGGAACATACTGTATGCTGGTGTAAAAGTATAACAAAACAAGTGCACTTTTATTCAAGACTAAAACCGAAGAAAAAACAAAGCAAGTTACAGTAGGTGGTTGATACGACAGCTTGCGTGGTGCAATGTTAAGAACTGCTTATTTCCGATCCAGGCTATATAAAATCATCACATCACATGTTTCATTTATTTTAAAAGGTGAGTAGTTGTTAGGAATTTGGGCATCAAACCCTGAAGTTGCAGGTTCAAATTCAGCTGTTTACACCATGTGACCACAATCAAGTAATGTGACCTGCCTGTGCTCCAGTTGGAAGAACAAGAGACATGTAACCAATTGTGTCTCAAATGTTGTAAGTCACCTTGGATAAACATGTCTGGAAAATAATAATTATAATAATAGTTAAAATGTTTGTGTTATTGCAGATTTACAGAAGAATGGCAGCTTCTCTCCACCTTCATTTGGTCAGCCCTCTCTTCAATACAAAGAGAAAGGTATGAAGAAATCAGCAAAAGGATCAGAGAACCTGACAGCAGCCTATTTGCAGTGCAGTTCTCTCCCTGCTACTGGAGCAACACAGAAAGAAGCCATCAGACCTGAACAACAGCAAGTGGAGAAAGAAATCCAATTTCACACTGGAAAAAAATGCTTGGAGTGTGGCAAACAATTCACACACAAAAGAGATCTTAATGAGCATATGAAGATTCACAATGGAGTAAAATCATATCGTTGTCATGAATGTGGTAATTCGTTCTCAATGATAAGCAGTCTTCAGAGGCATAGAAGAATCCACACAGGAGAAAAACCTCATTGTTGTCCAGAATGTGGTAAGTCGTTCCCAATGATTAGCAATCTTCAGAGGCACAGAAGAATACACACAGGAGAAAAACCTCATTGTTGTCCAGAATGTGGTAAGTCGTTCTCACATATAAGCAATCTTCAGAGGCACAGACAGATCCACACAGGAGAAAAACCTCATTGTTGTCCAGAATGTGGTAAGTCGTTTTCACTGATAAGCAATCTTCAGAGGCACAGAAGAATACACACAGGAGAAAAACCTCATTGGTGTCCAGATTGTGGCAAACATTTTTCTGATAAACGCAGTTTTCAAAAGCACACACAAATTCATTCTGGAGAGAAGCCATATTGCTGTTCTCAATGTGGAAAAAGGTTTTTCAACATTAGATGTTTTCGAGTACACACACAAACTCACCCTGAAGAGAAAATGCAGTATGTATGTTCTCAATGTGGCAAATGCTATGCAAGCAAGAAAACTCTTTATAGACATGCCAAAATCCATACTGGAGAAAAATCTTTTTGCTGTTCTGAATGTGGCAAACGATTCTTAGATTTATGCTCACTTCAGTGCCACATCAGAACTCATACTGGAGCAAAACCTTATTGTTTTCCTGAATGTGATAAGCAGCTCTCTCAACAAAGCACCGTACTGAATCACATCAGATGCCACACCGGAGAGAAACCACGGTTGCTTTGAGTGTGGCAAACAATTCTTACACCTTAATTCTCTTTATAATCATAGGAGATGTAATATTGGATAGAAGCCTTACAGTTGTACTGAATGTGGAATGCAATTCTCATATAACGGTTCTCTTCATAATCATAAAATTAATTCTGGTAAGAAACAAAGCTGTTCTGAATGTGGCAAGCTTTTTCCAGGTGGCACAACTCTTATTGATCACATGAGAATTCACTCTGGAGAGAAACCCTATTGCTCTCCAGAATGTGGCAAACGATTCTCACGTCAAAGGATGCTTAGATGCCACAGAAAGATCCACATTGGAGAGAAGCAGTACATCTGTTCTGAATGAGGTTGTTGTAATGTGAGATTTTGCATATAAGTTGATAAATATTTTGTATGTCTTTAATTGTAACTTAGGCAAAGCAATGTAAGATTAGTGAGAAGCATTCTTGTTTACAACCCCCCACACCAGGACTGAGTCTCTTTGAATTTTACGACAGGATATGTGGGTAGTGCCTAAAAACAAGTTTGGCAAGTGTTTCTCTGCTAAAGTCTCTCTCTCAACCCCCTGCAGGAAAGCCAGGCTGCCTAACTGCCACACTTTACCTTCACAGATGGTTTTGGGGGCAGGTGTGAAGATGTTCTATCCCCCCCCTGCTCTGAAGTATGGCTGTTTGGAACTGGCTTGTATCAGAAGCCTTTAAAGTACCATGACGTCCTATTGGCTGTAGGGGCATGTCAGAAAACCTATAAATTTGCTCACTCTCTCTTTTACCAAACTGATGAATGACTGTCTCACACCATGAACTAAAAAGGACAACACAATTAAGAGCACAGCTCAGCAGCCATATTGAGACTGGCATGTGGCCTGTTCTGAAGAAATGTGACCACAAATGATGCCTTAACTAAAGACATTTTAAGTAACTAACAAGTTTGTGTGCCGCCTGAAACTACACATCACCATTTATCAGGTTGTATGGTTGCCAATATTCAAATGTTCTTTGCATATTGTTATTATTTATGAATATTATCAATACATTATTTTATGTGTAACTTAACTCGGCTTGTCTTTAACTCCACCTAATTGCCTGAAGTTACATGTAGAAGGTGGGGAGAAGTTATTTACTATAATACCTTATGAACAGTGGTAAGTCTGTGAGATTTGAGGCATTCTGACAAAGGCTTGTCAGAAGTACGAGACAGAGTCATATAAAGGTTTGGGGCAGCCACCCGTATAACCTGGTATCCTGGCTGCAAAAGTAATGATCAGCAAATACAGCACTGATGTGCACAAAACCGAGTCCAAAACAGAACTGAGGGACTAGGGAAAAGGTGTAGGTTTTTAAAGGGGAAGACAGGAAGTGAGATCATATGGATTGGGCTCATGGTCATCAGCCATTGGTTCGAGTCCAGACGTGACATCACAGGGGCCGGCAAGGTCTTCTTTCATAGGCTCGGTCCCAGAAGTGATGTCAAAAGAACCAGGTGGGATCTCCCGTGAATGGTCTACAGGAAAGGGAGAAAAAAGAGTCAGTGCACTCTGCCACATCCTGGCATGTTTCGGAACTGCCCTTACTCAAGCCCTTTAGCTGCCTCCCATGTGCACGTGTGTGACAAGACCCCCCCACCCAGCACAGACCCGTCGGGCCGGGCGGCCCTAACCGAGAGGTCGTGAACCTGAGAAAGAGCATCAGTGTTGGCGTGGAGAGTGCCCCGACAATGAATGAGCGGAAACTTGTACGGCTGGAGGTCAAGAAACCACCTGGTGACCCGTGGATTCGACTCCTTGTGTAGGGCCATCCACTGTAAAGGAGCATGGTCTGTGACAAGGGTGAATTCCCGGCCCAGCAGGTAGTACCTCAGCTGGGTAATCGCCCATTTAATTGCCAAAGCCTCCCATTCCACCGCTTCATACCTGGTCTCCCGGTCCAACAGTTTCCGGCTCAGGAACATGATGCGGTGTTCCACACCATCGATGCTTTGGCTCAGCACGGCCCCCAGGCGTGTGTCCGAAGCGTCCATCTGAAGAATGAAAGGCAAAGAAAAGTTAGGTGCCGTCAAAATAGGTGTGGACGTAAGGGCCTGCTTCAAGTCACTAAATGCAGCGTCTGTCTTCTCAGTCCATACCACAATGTTCGGGGCCCTCTTCCTTGTCAAATCAGTCAAGGGCGCCGCTCTCTCCGAGAACCGGGGCACAAACCGGCGGTAGTATCCCGCTAACCCGAGAAAGGCTTGGACCTGCCGCTTGATTCGCGGACAGGGCCAATTCAAAATGGCATCTACTTTGGAACACTGTGGCCTCACGGTATCCCGACCCACCAGGAAGCCTAAATATCTGGCTTCGCTCAATCCGAAGAAGCATTTCTTGGGGTTGATCCGGAGCCCAGCCTCCCCCAGCATCCGCAATACCACTTGGACCTGCTGTAGGTGTTCCCTCCATATGCTGGAATGGATGACCACGTCATCCAGGTAGGCAGCACTGTATGAGTTATGAGGCCGAAGCACTTTGTCCACCAGACGCTGGAAGGTTGCTGGAGCCTCGTGTAACCCAAATGGAAGGGCACGATACTGCCAGTGTCTGTTAGGGGTGCTAAACGCGGTTTTAGCCTTTGCGGAGTCCGCTAAAGGAACCTGCCAGTACCTCTTTGTCATGTACAGTGTGGTCAAGTATTGAGCCTGTCCAAGCCTCTCGAGTAGGTCATCCATCATGACTTTCCTCGATCACACCTAGTTCCAGCATGTGCTTGATCTTAAACTCCACTCCAGCTTTTTTTGCCTCGGGAAGACGATACAGGCATTCTCGAACAATAACCCCGGGATCTGTCACAATGTGCTGCTCAACCAGAGAAGTCCTTCCAGGGCTTTCACTCACTACCTTCCGGACAGACCGGATAACTGTTTCTAGCTCCCGCCGTTGTCTGGGACTCAAATCCGCACCGAAGTTAAGGCTAGCCGTGTGAGCAAAGAGTGAGCGGAGCTGTCCGGAGGAGGGATTGGGATCCCTGTCCTTCCACGGTTTCATCAGGTTCACACGATAAACCCGCTCCCTCGGCTGACGATTGGGTTGACTCACCAAATAGTCGATGAGTTCTTTCCTCTCCTTAACTTCGTAGGGGCCTTGCCAATGGGCAAGCAACTTAGAGTGGGAGGTAGGCACTAGGACCATGACACGATCTCCTGGGCGGAACTCCCGGAGAGAGGTGCCGCGGTCGTAATATCGGGCCTGTGCTGCTTGGGTCTCTTCCATGTGACTTTTAAGGAGGGGCCAAATTTTTCCAAATCTATCACGTAATTGCGCAATATACTCCAGTATGTTTGTAGAGGGAAGAGCCTCTTCTTCCCACCCTTCTTTTAGAATGTCTAATATGCCCCGGAGCTGTCGCCCATACAATAATTCAAAAGGGGAGAACCCCGTGGAGGCTTGTGGGACTTCCCGATAGGCAAAAAGGACGAGGGGGAGGAGCTGATCCCAGTTCCTTCCATCCTCGCCGACCACCTTACGTAGCATCTGTTTGAGAGTTTGATTAAACCTCTCCACTAAACCGTTGGTTTAAGGATGATACACCGCGGTTTTTAAATGCTTTATTTTCAGTAACTTGGCAGTCTCCTTGAACGTCTCTGAGGTGAAAGGTGTCCCCTGGTCCGTCAAGACTTCCTTGGGGATACCTACGCGCGCAAAGACCCCTAGTAATTCCCATGCGATGGCTTTAGAAGTGGCTGAGCGCAACGGAACAGCTTCAGGGTATTTGGTAGCATAATCCACAAGGACTAAAATGTACTTGTGTCCTCGGGCTGAGGGCTCTAGGGGTCCGACTAAATCAACCCCAATTCTGTTAAAGGGAATGTCAATTGAGGGTATAGGAACGAGAGGAGCACGGTCCCTTCTAGAAATTTGTCACAGTTGACACTCCGGGCAGGAAGTGCAAAAGCGACGAACCTCCTCATTGATCCCCAGCCAGTAGAAACGGAGCTTGATCTGCTCCAGGGTTTTCTCGGTGCCCAAGTGGCCACCTAGGAGTTGGGCGTGTGCTAACTCACAGACCTGCCGCCGGAAGGTGCGCGGAATTAGCAATAGCCTTCTCTCCTGCCCATCATGCATTGCTACTCGGTAAAGAAGGTTATTGTCTAACACAAAGTGAGGGCCCTGTGGCATCGACTGGTTAGTGCGCTGGCCATTGACAAGGACCACTGCATTTTTAGCAAACTTCAGGGAGTCGTCATTCCATTGCTCCCTTCTAAAAGACGCCAGCATCTCTTTAAATTGGAAACGCAGAAGGGAGAGAGGGTCTGCGCCGACCTCAAGGGGCGTGGCTTCCTCCCGTTCCGTCTCGCCGCTGGTGGATGACGTATCAGCACGCAACGGCCCGGGAGTTGCCACGTCACTCAGGGAAGCCACTTCGTCTCTCTCTGCCGGCTGATTACACGGCGTGGAGGCAGCTTGAGATGGCTCATTCCCATCTGTAACGAGGCCCAAATTAATCCCAGGAGTGGTATATGTCTCACCACTTTTAATTCTAGACCAGTCCTGCCTTAGTATCACCGGGTGAGGAGGATCAGGAAGAACTGCTACGGTTAGTTTGTGAACTGATCCTCCGTAACTGATGACACAAGCGGCGGTCCTGTACCAGCGGGTTTCCCCGTGGACACAGGTTATACCGGTCTTAAATTTTAGCTACTGTTGCAGTAGCACAAATTGGCGGGCAACAATGGAAATGTTGCTGCCGGAATCGAACAAAGCTGTGGTTTTGTGTCCGTTGATGATCACCATGCCAGTATGTGGAACTGCCAATGGATTAGCCAGAGCGCACCAACCCTTCTTCGCCCTCCACCTGCATTCCTCCTTGTTTGCACACCCGCAGCACCGCGGACGCCGGTACAAGCTCCGGGTTGTATTTGGGGGTTTTGGATGGCGGGACTAGGTCTTGGGACGTACCCCGGCTGAGTTCGACATAGGGATGATTATGCTCCCCCAGAGTGCGAGGCTGCCCTTTGTGTCTCCAAAAGCTCTATGAGCTCTGCCATGTTCTTAAACTGCTTGCCCCAGACCAGCTGGGTGAAGCCATGGGGAAGCGCTTTCAGGAGCAGATAGCAAGCTACCTGCTCTATTATGTGGTAGGGCTTGTTTTCAATTGGCCGTAGCCACTGCCCTACCATTGCCCAGAAGGACCAGGCTTGTTTGATGGTCGGCCGCTCTGGGTCCAACGTTTTTTTTTTTATTTTACTCACCTGCCAGTCTGGGGCACCCCTAGGTGGTAAACGGGGCTCTGGTTTCACAGAGAGGCGGGCACTCTCCCCCAAGAGAGCATACTGAGCCCCTTTTGCCTCCCCCCTCCGGAGCAGCCCAACTCTGTGGGCCCCACCCGCACACTCCTTGGCCTCGCTAAGTGGCCTAGTTATGCATGCCGGGAGCGGAGCCCGCACCGGGTCTCGCCGAACCACGGGACACCCTCTCCGCCTGAACACTCGGCCCCGGTACGCTCCCACCTGGGTGCATTGCAGGTCCTGTCCCCTTCTCCACCCATATAATCTGGTATCCTGGCTGCAAAAGTAATGATCAGCAAATACAGCACTGATGTGCACAAAACCGAGTCCAAAACAGAACTGAGGGATTAGGGAAAAGGTGTGGGTTTTTAAAAGGGAAGACAGGAAGTGAGATCATATGAATCAGGCTCATGGTCATCAGCCATTGGTTCGAGTCCGGACGTGACATCACGGGGCCGGGGCCGGCCATGTCTTCCTCCATAGGCTCGGTCCCGGAAGTGACGTCAAAAGAGCCAGGTGGGATCTCCCGTGAATGGTCTACAGGAAAGGGAGAAAAAGAGTCAGTGCACTCTGCCACATCCCGGCATGCTTCGGAACTGCCCTTACTCAAGCCCTTTAGCTGCCTCCCATGCGCACTTGTGTGTGACAGGCTACATATTAATAATACAAAAGGGGAAAGTAGAGCAATATATTTCTCTACCAAGACAAAACAGTGGTAAAGGCTACTCTTCCAAAATCAGTTTTCGGAGACGCACACAAAGTCATATTGGAGTAAAACCTGTCTCAGAAATAACAAATGATCTTTCCATTGGCTCTTCAACCAAAAATATTGAAGAAAAATCTTCTGAATGCGGCAAAGGACTCCAGGTTAAAGTAGTCAATAAATACATAAGAATGGTGGAGAAAACACTGAAAGTGGCAAACAGATCTTAGATGTAAGGTCACCTCAGAGCCACACATGAATTCACACTGGAATGAACACACTGGAATACAACACATATTTCACAAACAGCAAGAATCTTCTTCAGCAACTTCTAGGTGCAAGAAAAAAACCTCATTGTTGTCCTGAATGTGGTTAACGCTTTTCAGACATCAGTGGCCTTCATCGTAATAAATGACCGGCTTACTTGTGGTAAGCCTCTTAGCTGTTCTGAATGTTGAATGTGGTCCTCCTGTATCAGCCGTCATCAGCAGTACGCAAGATTACATGAAGGACTCAGAAACTGTACTGTCAGGACTTCAGCCATACAGGGACCGATCATCTCTGCAGCAGTGCTGTGACATAAGATGGTGAACAATACAAACACCAGACAACAGAAAGAGGTAGGAACAATAGTGTGTGGTGATAACAACTTCAACCACAGAGCACAACTGAAACAAAATCAATATAATAATAAAAAATGGAGAAGTCAAACCCACAGTGCAGTGCGATCTACCAGGAGGTGCCACTGACAACAGGGGAGTATTTTTAATTGGAGCTTTGGAGATGGGGCCTTATCTGAGTAGCAATGAACTTGTACCATCTCTGGGATGTCATCTGATGGCTGACACCCGAACTGAGGGCAGACAGCCGTTCTTAACCCGAATAAAGAAGAAGTCATTTAGTGACGTCAGCTGACAGCCAATGCTGTCAAATCAGATACTGGGGAGGGACAGTCACCAATGTAGAGGGGCTTTATAAGACTTTTACACTAATTTAGGTTATCATTTATATCTATATATATAAAAGTCAATGTGTGTATTTATATTCATGAAACTTGGTACACATGCTCCCCATTGGTCGACTAAAAATACTGTAGGATGAAATCAGCCCTAACCCTTCCCGTTCTGGGGGATGGGGGGGATGATCTTGTGGTCTTGTATACATGTTGTCTTTCAGTTGATACTCGGAATGACCACCAGAGGGCGAACTGGAGGTGACTGCCAGCATTCTTTATGTTTGAGCACCACCACGCCCTCGTTGCTTTTGAAATTAAATAGAGTTGGCCAGGTTGACATCGCAACTAGTTTTGTGACTCACTCTGTCTTTGTGACTCGAACAGCCATATATATATATACTAGCAAAATACCCGCGCTTCGCAGTGGAGAAGTAGTGTGTTAAAGAAGTAATGAAAAAGAAAAGGAAACATTTTGAAAATAACGCAACATGATTGTCAATGTAATTGTTTTGTCACTGTTGTGAGTGATGAGTGTTGCTGTCATATATATATATATATACACACACACACACACACACACACATATAAACATACTGTATATATACATATACACATATACATATATACATATACATACAAATGTACATATATACATATACACATATATATATACATACATATATACATATCTACACACATACATATACAAACATACATATACATATACATACACACACATATATATATATACACATACACATATACATATATACATATACATACATATCTACATATATACATATACACATATATATACACATACATCCACATATATATATATACACATATCCACATATATACACACATACATATACACACACATATATATATATATACCATTTTGGGGTGCGAGCATCTGTTGCTGGGGGTACCAGAATCCATCAAGGAAGAAAAATGAAAAACATTATTTGTACATAATCTTTATTTATTTATCCATTCCTAAATAATTAAATGGGCAGGGTATTTCGTATCAGTGCAATACATTGCTTGTTAAAACGGATGACTCCTGCTCTTACGTGCACTTAGTGCTGCGTGGGTATTATGAACTATAGTGTCTGTTCAAGTTCTATTTAAATTTTAAATATATGTAAATTTTATTTAGTCAACAGAAATATCTTTGGTAGGAATGTAAGTTAAATTTAGTCATCATTGCATAATTTTTTCTTCACTATAGAAATTTAAAGAATAAATTCAACCTACTTTCCTACCAAAGATATTTCTGTCGACTAAATAGAACCTACTTATATCCAAATAGAACTTGAAAAGATAAATTTTTTCGAATCTGATTGCGCATTTTAGATCGACTTGACGTGCACCACATCAAGCCCGCGTGCAATTGTGCTCTCGCCTGCCTGCCTCAATAAGTCACCGTCGCTTCGCTCTTTTTACCGTTCATTTAATCATGGCTAGTCACGAAAAAATTAGAAAATGGAAGGAGGATTACACTGAGGATAGCTTTACCAAAACAATTATTGATGGCGAATAAAGTATGCATTATTCATAAAGCTTCAATTGGTGATCTGTTTTTCTGCGTTAACCTCATATTTTTTCATACTTCTTCTCAAACCAAGGGGGTGCAAAATCGGCATTGTCCATCACAGGGGTTGCGAGGGTAAAATGAATCAGGAAGCGCTGATATACTGTATATGTATGTGTGTGTGTATATATAATATGTGTGTATATATATATATATTGAAATAGTTTTACTGTCAAATAATGCAAACAGTACGCGGCACGTGTTTCGCCCTAATTCTGGGCTCATCAGGCATACACACTCACTGTACCCCCTCTCGGGAATCGAACGTCAACGCTAGAGGCAAAGCCTCTCGCGTTGTGCCACGGCGTGTGATTCGTTTATTTGACAGTATGTAGATCGGGGTATATATATATATATCCATCCAGTATCCAACCCGCTGAATTCGAACACAAGGTCACAGGGGTCTGCTGGAGCCAATCCCAGCCAACACAGGGCACAAGGCAGGACACACACAAACACACCAATCCCGGGCAGGGTGCCAACCCACCGCAGGACACACACAAACACACCCACACACCAAGCACACACTAGGGACAATTTAGAATTGCCAATCCACCTAACCTGCATGTCTTTGGACTGTGGGAGGAAACCGGAGCGCCTGGAGGAAACCCACGCAGACACGGGGAGAACATGCAAACTTCACGCAGGGAGGACCTGGGAAG
>JANRMT010062807.1:10969726-11045985 GCA_026402145.1 Polypterus bichir lapradei
AGACACGGGGAGAACATGCAAACTTCACGCAGGGAGGACCTGGGAAGCGAACCCGGGTTTCCTAACTATCAAAATACCCGCGCTTCACAGCGGAGAAGTAGTGTGTTAAAGAAGTTATGAAAAAAAAAAAGGGAACATTTTAAAAATAACGTAACATGATTGTCAATGTAATTGTTTTGTGAGTTTTACTGACTGTTGCTGTCATCAAGGATTTGATTATCATTATTTCTTTCAATCAGGTTCATATTTGTAGGATGTGTTGTGTTCAAGTTACATTCCGTGTTTGTCAATCGTTGTAAAGATGACAGGTTTCATTCATCGATTAGTTTCTTACTGCATCAATAAACAGCTCGTCTTCCTCTTTATCTGAGACGTAACACACTGCATGCACGGGTTTTTTTTTTTTACACTGTCTTCCTTTAGCGGGGCATTGACTTTTTCCACCGTGTGCTTTGTTTCCGCAGTAGCTGCACTTATGAACATGCTTGTATGCGTCACTCGCTTCAAATTTTTTTGCTGCTTTCTCAATTGTGTAATGCTTTTTTGTTCAGTGCTCTTTGAAGCTCTTGCTTTTTGTCTGCGTACCGCGTTCACAGTCAGTTCATGTGAGCCGCTCGGACTACATGCATCGAAGGTTCTGAGCTGTGCTGGTGCCATCTCGTGCGATGTCCACGGCTGTATTATGTTAGCTAAGACCCGGCTCTTAAAAGTTTCTCTCGCAGTTTCGCTGAATTTGTGCCAAACACCACCCTGTCCATCTCATCTTCGTTTCCATAAGCACAGCCCTAAACCCACGAATATTTAGCGGTAGAGTGTTTCTATTGGATTGCCGCTGACGGATGGCCTTATATGGGCAGGCTCTCAATTACATGGGAGGCGTGATGATGAGAGACCCAACTCCACCTCACACAGCGACGGAGCTGCAGGCTATGGCCGGTATATTTGTACATAAGTAGGTTATAAGTAGAATTTCGAAATGAAACCTGCCCAACTTTTGTAAGTAAGCTGTAAGGAATGAGCCTGCCAAATTTCAGCCTTCTACCTACACGGGAAGTTGGAGAATTAGTGATGAGTCAGTCAGTCAGTCAGTAAGTTAGGGCTTTGCCTTTACTAATAAAAGGCAAAGCCCTCACTGACTCACTCACTCACTCACTCATCATTCTATGTGTCTTTGTCATAACTGTAACCTATTTTTTGTCCATATACTGTAATAGACTGCCATGAGAGGCAGAGTTGTGTGTCGCGTCATCACGCCTCCCACGTAATCATGTGAACTGACTGTGAACACAGTACGTAGAAAACAAGGAGGAACTCAAAAGAGTGCTGAAAAAAACATGCATTATACAATTAAGAAGGCCGCGAAACAACAAGAAGCGAGCGAGTGCTGCATATAAGCACATTCATAAGGGACAGCTACTGCGGAAACAAAGCACGGTGTAAACCGTAAGTTTAAATTAAGTTCATAGACAGGCTGCCGCTGGCGTTTGTCATGCCCACTACTAATACGATATTCGCGGAATACAAGTTTAATGAGAGGACGCAGGGTATAAACGAGAGTTTTGATCACTTTGTAACTAAGTTAAAATTGCTGTGCTTATGCAAATTCCGATAGACTGTGTTTGTGGGGGGGATTGACGTCATCATCTCCCCTCCCATTCACCTCATTTCATTCACTTCATTTCGCTCTGAGCTGAGCTCCGCAGCTAACGCGGTCTTGCGGAAGCAACTTTGTGACGCTGCCACCAAATACTCACAGAAAAATCTCCACACTCTGAATCCTCCAGGCACTACTGAGCATAATCTAATTTTCAGGGTTGGGACACCACTAATATTACTGAAAACCTTACAACCACCGAGACTTTGTAACGGCACGAGACTTCAGGTCACGTGTCTGCAAAAGAACCTAATTGAGGCAACTATTTTTACTGGCAGTTGCTCAGGGGAGAGAGTTTGTATTCCTCGCATTACCCGTTATACTCTCTGATCTCCCATTTCAATTCAAATGCCTCCAATTTCCAATAAGGCTCTGCGTCGCGATGACAGTTAATAAGTCTCAGGGACAGACCCTACAAAAGGTTACATTGACACTCATGTTACGTTATTTTTAAAATGTTTCTTTTTCTTAGCACAAGCACAGCTGAGAAGCTTCGATGCATGTACTCCGCATTAAAAAAATAACGCATTTAATCACACTTTGCATTCCAAGCAAAGGGGAACTTTTGTTAATGCATGATTTCCTGGTACACCGATTACATTGATGCACACATCAGAGTTACAAAAATGGAACAGTCTGAAGAACGCGCGTTGCTAGTACTGATCGGAGGAAAATTTCATTTCAAAAGACTACCTAATGGAAGCCTTGATAAAAGCATGGTTTTGTGCAAACTGTGCAAAAAGGAGTTTGCATAACACCGAGGCACATCAACCTTACGGTACCATCTAAATGCAAAACATGTTACAGCGAGCACAGAAACTGTTTATGCTGTTAGCACTACCAGTACGAGTTCGAGTACCAACAAAAGGTGTCGGCAGCCCAAACCTGATGAAATGACTGGCTTCAGGACCAAAATTAGTAATTCAACATCGGTCAAACGTGCAAATTCTCTCGCAAAATGGATTGCTTTGGACTGTAGACCACTAACAGTGGTGGAAGATAGGGGGTTAGAAAATGTGCTACAGTTAGCGTCAGGAGATCCAACTTTCCAACTACCGTGCCGAGAGACTATTTCAAGTAAAATTTAACAGCTTTATGACACTGAAAAGCAAGCAAAATTAGATGCATTACAGAAAGCGGACTTTGTGGCTCTTACTGGGGATCATTGGACTTCCGTGACCGTTAGTAATTCTAATTACATCTAATTACAAAATGTTCAATGATCACACTGTTTTAGCCTAATGTACAAAATAATTTTGGCTAAGGTTACTCAGAGTTTAAAGGTGAAGCTGGTCAAATTACCTTTTATGTTTCTGCCTTATTTTTTTAAGAAGAAAAACTGCACTTTATGTTGAAATTTTTCTTATTATTTAAAGACAATACCATTCTGAAAATGTACTTAAAGTACTTAAACTACCACTTTATTTTTAAGTCTGCCCAATTTTAGCCAGGGATGATATTTTTGTTTCTGTTTTGAATTGAAATGCAGTTTAAAAGCATTTTCTTTTTCAGAAATTAAAACAGCTTGAGTTTACAATATTCATGTCCATGTCTATTATTTGATTCTGTCGCCCACTAAAACCCTTTTACATAAAAAAAAAAAAATTGCGCTTTGGGGCAAATTATCTTGTGCGATTACATGCGATTAATCAAGATTAATTAATTTTAAGCCTCTAATTAATTAGATTTTTTTTTTAATCGAGTCCCACCCCTAATATATATACAGTGGTGTGAAAAACTATTTGCCCCCTTCCTGATTTCTTATTCTTTTGCATGTTTGTCACACAAAATGTTTCTGATCATCAAACACATTTAACCATTAGTCAAATATAACACAAGTAAACACAAAATGCAGTTTTTAAATGATGGTTTTTATTATTTAGGGAGAAAAAAAATCCAAACCTACATGGCCCTGTGTGAAAAAGTAATTGCCCCTGAACCTAATAACTGGTTGGGCCACCCTTAGCAGCAATAACTGCAATCAAGCGTTTGCGATAACTTGCAATGAGTCTTTTACAGCGCTCTGGAGGAATTTTGGCCCACTCATCTTTGCAGAATTGTTGTAATTCAGCTTTATTTGAGGATTTTCTAGCATGAACCGCCTTTTTAAGGTCATGCCATAGCATCTCAATTGGATTCAGGTCAGGACTTTGACTAGGCCACTCCAAAGTCTTCATTTTGTTTTTCTTCAGCCATTCAGAGGTGGATTTGCTGGTGTGTTTTGGGTCATTGTCCTGTTGCAGCACCCAAGATCGCTTCAGCTTGAGTTGACGAACAGATGGCCGGACATTCTCCTTCAGGATTTTTTGGTAGACAGTAGAATTCATGGTTCCATCTATCACAGCAAGCCTTCCAGGTCCTGAAGCAGCAAAACAACCCCAGACCATCACACTACCACCACCATATTTTACTGTTGGTATGATGTTCTTTTTCTGAAATGCTGTGTTCCTTTTACGCCAGATGTAACGGGACATTTGCTTTCCAAAAAGTTCAACTTTTGTCTCATCAGTCCACAAGGTATTTTCCCAAAAGTCTTGGCAATCATTGAGATGTTTCTTAGCAAAATTGAGACAAGCCCTAATGTTCTTTTTGCTCAACAGTGGTTTGCGTCTTGGAAATCGGCCATGCAGGCCGTTTTTGCCCAGTCTCTTTCTTATGGTGGAGACGTGAACACTGACCTTAATTGAGGCAAGTGAGGCCTGCAGTTCTTTAGATGTTGTCCTGGGGTCTTTTGTGACCTCTCGGATGAGTCGTCTCTGCGCTCTTGGGGTAATTTTGGTCGGCCGGCCACTCCTGGGAAGGTTCACCACTGTTCCATGTTTTTGTCATTTGTGGATAATGGCTCTCACTGTGGTTCGCTGGAGTCCCAAAGCATTAGAAATGGCTTTATAACCTTTACCAGACTGATAGATCTCAATTACTTCTGTTCTCATTTGTTCCTGAATTTCTTTGGATCTTGGCATGATGTCTAGCTTTTGAGGTGCTTTTGGTCTACTTCTCTGTGTCAGGCAGCTCCTATTTAAGTGATTTCTTGATTGAAACAGGTGTGGCAGTAATCAGGCCTGGGGGTGGCTACGGAAATTGAACTCAGGTGTGATACACAACAGTTAGGTTATTTTTTAACAAGGGGGCAATTACTTTTTCACACAGGGCCATGTAGGTTTGGATTTTTTTTCTCCCTAAATAATAAAACACCATCATTTAAAAACTGTATTTTGTGTTTACTTGTGTTATATTTGACTAATGGTTACATGTGTTTGATGATCAGAAATATTTTGTGTGATAAACATGCAAAAGAATAAGAAGTCAGGAAGGGGGCAAATAGTTTTTCACACCACTGTAGATATATATATATATAGATATAGATATGACAACAACACTCATATCAATGACAAAACAATTACATTAACAATCATGTTATGTTATTTTTAAAATATTTCCTTTTCTTTTTCATAACTTCTTTAACACACTACTTCTCCGCTGCCAAGCGCGGGTATTCTGCTAGTATATACTAATAAAAGGCAAAGCCCTCACTGACTGACTGACTCACTCGTCACTAATTCTCCAACTTCCCGTGTAGGTAGAAGGCTGAAATTTGGCAGGCTCATTCCTTACAGCTTACTTACAAAAGGTTTAATTTCGAAATTCTACAACGTAACAGCTTACTTACAAAAGGTTTAATTTCGAAATTCTACACGTAACAGTCATAACAGTCGACAACGTCGGCCATGTTGAACTTTCTTATTTATGGCCCCATCCTCACGAAATTTGGTAGGCAGCTTCCCTGCGCTAACCGAAACCGATGTACGTACTTATTTCGGTGGTATGACGCCACTGTTGGCCGCCATATTGAACTTTCCAACGGTCTTTGTTACTTATGGGCCCATCTTCAAGAAATTTGGTACGCAGGTTCCCAACGCTAACTGAATCCTACTTACGTACATAAATACATCCATAGCCTGCAGCTCAGTCACTGTGTGAGGTGGCGTTGGGTCCCCCATCCCAACGCCTCCCACGTTGTTGGCTGCCTGCCTATATAAGGTCATCCGTCGCTCCGGTCTCTACATTCCCTTCCTTGCCTCGCCATGGGATTCACGTCTCCCTGCTGATAACTGCAGCCTTTTTATTTAATCCACGGCTTCTCCGCTGTTTTATTGTTCGTTTATTACGATTATAGTTATTGTATAGGTATTTTAGACTTACTTTACATTGTTCAGGTACCCATTTCCTTTATCGTTCTAACCGTACCCGCATTAACATGTCTATCGAGGTGATCACCATCAATCAAAGAACTGTCACTTACCGAGTTGTTTCCATGCCCGGAGATGGCACCTGCCTTTTCCATTCTCTTTGTTACATATTGCATGGCCATATCAGGCTCACTCTTGATATCCGGAGGAATATTGTGTCTTATGTATTGAATGAATGGGACAGGTTCAAAGTGTGGACTGATGACGGTACAGGAGATAATTATACTACACAGGAGCACTAGAAGAGTGAAATGCTTAAGCCCTTCACCTATGGTTCTGCATGTGAGTTGATGGCTGCTGCTAAATTGTTTCGTTGTTGCTTTCAAGTGTACCGAAATGACCAAATATTTTACACCTTTCGACAACCGCCAATGCCTCTTAAACATCTTAGATTGACAGGTGACGATTTCAGTAGTGGACACTTTGATGTTTATGAATGTTTAAACTCTCAAAAGCTGGATGTGAAGTTTTTGATGAGACCGGTTGTATGCTTACAATGCTTGACAGATGCCGAATGTCTCTTCAACACAAGTCCTGCAAATACTGTCGTAATTGAAACAAACCATGAAACTCAAACCGATTATGACAGCAGCAATCCAAGCTGTGAGATTTGAAACAAGATTACTGTTCACATGGCCAACTGTACGTTACATGCTCAAGAGTAAACTCAGCGCACAGCTTGGTCATATTACAACCGGAAGGCCGAAATGATAACGTGGCATACAAAGAGATCCTTAACAAATAATTGTTGGTATATTTTCCCTCAGTTTAAAAAGGTTTAATTTTCTTCTTAATAAAAATTTTAAGGCAGTACTTCGCTGTATTTTGCTAGTATATGTATATATGTATGTACAGTACAGGCCAAAAGTTTGGCGACACCTCCTCATTCAATGTGTTTTCTTTATTTTCATGACCATTTACAGCACTCCATCACTCTCCTTCTTGGTCAAATAGCCCTTACACAGCCTGGAGGTGTGTTTGGCGTCATTGTCCTGTTGAAAAATAAATGATCGTCTAACTAACCTGACTTCTGCACAACACAACTGCTGGTCCCAAACCCATTGATAAAGCAAGAAATTCCACTAAATAACCCTGATAAGGCACACCTGTGAAGTGAAAACCATTTCAGGTGACTACCTGTTGAAGCTCATCGAGAGAATGCCAAGAGTGTGCAAAGCAGTAATCAGAGCAAAGGGTGGCTATTTTGAAGAAACTAGAATATAAAACATGTTTTCAGTTATTTCACCTTTTTTTGTTAAGTACATAACTCCACATGTGTTCATTCATAGTTTTGATGCCTTCAGTCATGAAAATAAAGAAAACACATTGAATGAGGAGGTGTGTCCAAACTTTTGGCCTGGATGTATATATGATATATAAATATATCAGTAACGGCGTACTGCATGGTAACGTGCAGTGAATCCACTTGACTTGAGTCAAGAGTCTTTATCCTCTTTCTCTGTACGTTTATCATTCGTTTGCTCAGAGGTTGACGCGCTTGCTGCTTCCTGAGCTGCTCTTGTTTTCTCCACCCTAGCGCACCCGCTGCTTATCTTTTTTCGTTGGCATCTTTTCGCGTTAAAACTGATTAAGTTACTTTTTGTGTTGCAATTACTTAGTACGTTTTTCTTCATTTTCCACTTAAGCTGGTACTTAAGTCTTCAATCTGCCTCAAGAATGATTAAAGATATGAAAAGGTAGGTGAAGTGACCGCGACGGTGGTAAGGAATGAGAACGATGCACATACGCATGCGCCACACGGCGGCCCTGCGGTGCGCTGCCGAGGGTTCTACAATAAAAATAAAATAAAAAATAAAAATAAAAGAGTAATAAAAATCATCACCCGAAAGCGGATAGTCGATGTCACGTAGCATATGTGTACCAAATATCAAGTCAATAGGTGCAACAGTTTTCGAGCGACAGGTGATTTAAAATCCTGGACAGACAAACGAACAGCCACGGTAGCGTATTATATAAGAAGATATATATATATATATATATATATATGGTTGAAATAGTTTTACTGTCAAAAAAAGCAAAGAGTACGCGTACACGTATGTCATCAGGCGTACACACTCACTGCACCCCCTCTCGGGAACCTCGGACATCAGCGGCGAAGCCTCTTACGTTGCGCCACGGTGTGTGGTTCGTTTATTTGACAGTATGTAGATCGGGGTACAGTAATTACATTCATGGCATTCATAGTCTGAATCACAGTCTGATTGTATGGTTGGTTACCTACCAGTAGGGGGACCAGATGAGTTCGGCTATAAAGGAGGACACCGACAGTCAAAAAGGAGGACAAAAATGACCAAATATATTTTCCAACTCCAATCAACCGCTAACCACTGTCCGTTGCGCCGTTGGGCGGAAATAGAATATAAAACAGTGTTGCCGCTACTTGATGTTACAATTATTGATAACATGATAACGTAAAGTAATGTCACGCGGTGACGCAGATGAATGGAGAATGGCCGAAGGCTGCTCATTCTCGGTATATATCATATGTAATTAGTCAAAAATGGTTAACTCTGTTCGTGATTCTGTGAAAGGAGGACATTTTAATGAATTTTTGGAATGCCTGGAGGACAGAGGAAACCATGTTAAAAAAGAGGACATGTCCTCCTTTTAGAGGACGTCTGGTCACCCTACCTACCAGGTAATGCTTGTGGTTGGTCAGCAAGTTGGCTAACATCCGCCACGGTGCCCTCTTTCAGTTGCGAGAAGCAGATCATAGAATGTTTGAAATAGTTTTACTGTCAAATAATGCAAAGAGTACGCGACACGTGTTTCGCCCTAATTCTGGGCTCATCACCATTCTATGATCTGCTTCTTGCAACTGAAAGAGGGCACCGTGGCGGATGTTAGCAGACTTGCTGACCAACCACAAGCGTTACCTGGTAGGTAACCACCCATACAATCAGATTGTGATTCAGACTACGAATGCCATGAATATATATATTCATATTTAATATACACATACATATACTGTGGTGGGCTGGCGCCCTGCCCGGGGTTTGTTTCCTGCCTTGCACCCTGTGTTAGCTGGGATTGGCTCCAGCAGACCCCCTGTGACCCTGTAGTTAGGAAATATATCGGGTTGGTTAATGGATGGATGGATGGATGGATATACATATAAACATACATTATATACATCCACTCTGCTTAAAACATAATAAGGCATACGTGTGTTCAGGTCCCATGTCCATTGAGTGTGAATTGTTACCCCAAAGAGTCTGTTTTTCATTTTTTTTTTTCATTTAACAGTAAATTCCACTGTGGGCCGACAACGAGCAAGGCGAGCTACAAAGTGGGGTCGGATCGCCATATGCGGCCAAGGGCTATACACCCCTAGTAAAGACTTCAAACGTAAATGTGCATCTTGCTTTATGTTTATACCAAAACAAATCATTTGAGTGATGATTTCAACTGTTATGTGGATGTTGATTGCGAGTTTAACACTAGAATTACCAAAGCTTCTGAAAACACTGTCTTGATAATCCCAAACATCAAGCAGCCTGCTATACCATCCCCCCACACCTCTGTAGAAATGACAAAAACCTCTCCCAACTGAAGCCTTGTTTTTCAGGGAGTCAGGTACATTGGGCTTGTTTTGTCAATAATTTTATCCAATAGTAATCAGCTGTACGATTTTCACTTTTACATAATGTAGTTTACAGATAATTCTTTTTTCTACTTCCTGCCTAGAATTCATACAATCCTTCATACGGCACTTCTCAGTTCCCCCCCTCCCCCACCTTAAAAGCACATGATCAGCAGTAAGCTAGGAATTAAAATGTCTGTATTATTCAGTTTATGAAATACATAACTGTGGTGAATGCCATATAATAATTCAAATAACATATTGTTTTTATTTCTGTATTTAACAGATCACAAGAACTAAGATGAAACGGGTTCAGTTAAGCGGAGCACAAAAACGAAAACTATCAAACAAGAAACGAGAGAAGGCTTTAGAATTAGAGCTCAAGACTGCAAAACTAACTCATTTCTTCACACAAGTTCCACAACATGATATACACATTCCAGGTCAAAATCAATCTCCGTCATCAGAAGTGGACGAAAATACGGCAAACACCACTTTGATCGCTTCAGAATCAAAATGTGATAACGTTGGAACCACCGAAGTGATACAAGCAGGTTCATCTATTACATGTCTCATAGATGATCCCACTTTGCCTGTAAATTCTCTTAAAACGGATACCTCTAAAGCAAATGTTGATTCGAATGACTTTACATTACATTTTGGGGCTCAATTAATTGCTGAAAATGAAAGTTTAGTGGATCATAGCGATAGCAGTCAAATAATTCTGTCTGTAAAAGATGAAGAAAATCACAATTTAGCTAAAGATCCAGGAATGTGGCTTGATTTATCTGCTGATGATGTGGCTTATTGGATCGCTTGTGGGCCCAGTACCTGTCAACACCTTAATGGGCCATTTGACAAGTCTTGTCGACATTTTAGTAGTGGCAAATCAGTAAGGTATTGTTCACAGAAACTTTTTTATTTGGACAAAAGGCAATGGTGAGAAATACAAGAGAGAGTGGTTACTCTATTCACCATCAACAGGATCAGTTTATTGTTTTGTTTGTAAACTGTTTGCTCCTAAAAAATGTCTTGAATTTTGTTATAAGAGAAGGGTTTAGTGACTGGAGAAATACTATTTTAATTGATAAGCATGAGAAAAGCACTATTCAACAAGACTCTTTGCTAACATATTTAACTCGCAGACAAGGTGCGGGATTGAAGTCACGGCTGGAGAAACAAATTCAGGAAAATGTGATTACTGGGAACATGTCTTGAAGCGTGTCATAGCTGTTATTTGTATGTTAGCTCAACGTGGCCTGGCTTTTCATGGAACAGAAGAAAGGTTTGGATCATTGCAAAATGGGAATTTTTTAGGGCTGCTTGAACTCATAAGCCAGTCTAATCCATTTTTAGTAGGCCACATTTCAAAGTATGGAAATTCTGGCAAAGGAAATCCTTCTTACCTGTCAAAAACCACCTGCGAGGAACGTATTCAAATAATGGGACGAAAGGTCCATGCGTTCATTGTTGAAGAAGTTAAATCTTCTGGTTATTTTAGTTTGTCCGTTGATTCAACGCCGGATCTATCACATATCAATCAGCTAAGTGTTGTACTTAGGTACTTAAAAGATGGGCAGGCTATTGAACGTTTTTTTAACCTTTCTGGAAATAGAAAGCCACACCGGCTAGAAAATGGCAAACCAAGTGTTGCAGTACTTACATGAAGCTTGTAGACTTGATTTTTTCAAAATGTAGGGGTCAGTCTTATGACAATGCTGCTACCATGTCTGGGCGTTATAAGGGGATGCAGCAAAAAATTTTGGAAATAAGCATGTTTGCTATATATGTGCCATGTGCAGCTCATTCTCTATATCTGGTTGGCCGAAGTACTGTTGACTGCTATCAAGAGGCTGTTAATTTCTTCTCTGCAGTACAGTTACTCTATACCTTCTTTACC
The DNA here is from genome assembly GCA_026402145.1 of Polypterus bichir lapradei. Classification (NCBI taxonomy): domain Eukaryota; kingdom Metazoa; phylum Chordata; class Cladistia; order Polypteriformes; family Polypteridae; genus Polypterus; species Polypterus bichir. The sequence goes on from JANRMT010062807.1 coordinate 10,981,135, forward strand.
ACCTCAACCAGCTGGTGGAAAATTCTTAAAGATCGTATTAAAAATGAAAATGTCTTAAAATCCCTCTCTAATACAAGATGGGAGGCAAATGCTATGGCAGTGGTTCTCAACCTGTGGGGCGGGCCACCCTAGGGGGGCACGAAGGGGGGCACAAAGATGTGAAAAAAAGAAAACAAGAATCAAAAATACGAAAAAAAAAATCTGTTGAAACCAAAACAAATTAACTTAAACTACATTCTGATACTAGAAAAATAAATATAGAGTTAGATAAATGTCGATAAAAGTTAAGTAGGTATAATAAAATATGCATCTAAGTTTCAAAAAAATGTTAGGGGGGCGCGATTAAAACTGTTATGAAAACTTGGGTCGCAAATACTTAAAGGTTGAGAAACGCTGTGCTATGGCAATAACAGCAATTTTGAAATCTTTCTTTGAAATTTTAGAAGCATTAGAATATATAGCCGAAGACCAGTCACAAAAGGGAGACGCTAGAAGAGAAGCAAATAATACTGCAGATAAGATGCAAGAACTAGAATTTGTTTTTATGTTGAATTTTTGGAATGAGATTTTTTTTTCTTCTTTTGGTTCTTTTTAACATTTCCTTAGGTAAATATTATTTTCTCTGTTATCAGGTTTAGACTTTATTGAGCCATTAATAAGTAAAGACTTGCATGAGCTCTGAAGTCAACAAATGTCTTGCTATTCTGTTCCATAGCAATGCGTTCTGCAGCTTTCAGATCTTTTCTTTTAGAAGAAACGTCAGCCTCCCTTCTCCAACATCCAGCACAGGGCACTGGTGAGCAGGTACAGACACCTCATTTTATAAACTTCCATAAGAAAGATGGATTACATTTTGTTGATGCTGGCTTACAATGCCTATGGTATAGTGAATAAAATGTATAAAAAGACTTCATGCTTGTCTCAGATGCCGACTGTTAATCGTTAACCAGTAGAAGTCAAAGCCCAAAAGACTAACAGCCTGTTTTACATCTTCTGACAAACTGGAGTGCTAGTACAACTCTTAACAGCCTTAAAACATTTGAAATGCTTTGTGTGCTGTGTCAATAATAGTGTATGGTAAGAAACACTGAAGACTTGTAGAATCTGTGATTAAAAGCAGTAATGTTAATAACGTATAACAAATTCAGAATATACTGTACATTATTTTTTTACATTCCTTTTCTTACATTCCTTGTAAATATGGAGGAAAAGGCTATAAGCTTTATGATAACTATTTAAAAAAAATTTTTGTTTTGTTTTTTTAAATAAAACATATTACAGCAACACAGAATCCTTCAGCATTTTACTGAGGCAGAGAAGTGGTGTGCTGAGAACATTTCTGTGTTCAGGGGGCACATCTCACTCCCTTCATTACTGTCAATGGACAAAGACGACATTGAGGAGGCCCTTCAGAAATTTGATTTGCTATCTGAGTTTCTAGAAGAAGACGAGAGGGAATATGTCCTTAGATCCTTCATCATCCTTTTTTTCACATATGGAAGACATGCATCTGTTTTTAGATAACATGAGAGGAAAAAGGAAAATGACCGAGTTTTGTGAGAAAATGTAACAAACATACATGTCCCTCATTGTTCAGTTACAACCTACAACTCTTGTTCTATATTTTATATATTCTTTAACTTTTTTGTAATAAATGTTGCAAACCAACTTCATCTTTACAGTCCATTGTCTTAGATCTGCACTTCTTAGTGTTATGTATTAAAATAATGTTTTATAAAGCAGGGCAAGGCAATTTTTATTTTTAAAGCACATTTCCAACAGAAGCCAGAACTGAACCAAAAGGCTGTACAAGAAAGGGTAAAGAAGCAGTTCAAATATACTGTATGTACACAGCACAAAACTGCAAACATAACCAACCATTACATAAAAGATAAACCCACACCCATACATACATATTTATAATCATGAATGTACGTGAGCCAACATATACAAACAATGTCAACCTCTTGCAGCAAGAAGAAATAAGACTTTAATGTTAACTTAAAAATGGCCTGTGCTGGAGCAGACCTAACATAATAAGGTGAGCCATTCCAGAGCAGCCACTGCAAACACCCGACTCCTCCTTCGCTTCAGCCTTGACTTTGGCACAACTAAGAGCATTGGGCTAGTAGACTGCAGGGCTCTTGTTGGCACATACAAGTGAAGAGGTTCCAAGAGGCAAGATGGGGCTGATCCACTCAAACATTTGAAAACAAGAAATAGAATTTTAAAATCAATTCTGAAATGGACCAGAAGCCAATGAAGTGAGGTCAGTATTGATGAAATATGGCCACACTTACGAGAGCCTTCAATAAGCAAACAGCAAAGTTGTGGAAGAGTTGTAGGTGTCGTAACAGGGCCTGACCAACACCTACATACAAAGAACTGCAGTAGTCCAAATGAGATGTTACAAAAGCTTGGATGGCCTTTTCAAGATCACTGAAAGAAAGAAAAGCTTTTACCTTAAAGTCACAGCTGGAAAAAGCTTCATTTAACCTCACAATTTATATGTTTGTCGAGTTTGAATGAGCTGTCACAGATCACATCTAGTCTCCTAACTGAAGCTTTATGATACATACTGTATATAGCAAGGGGTCCAAGAGCAACATCAGAGACACTCAAACTTTATTAACAATTGGACACCATGATCACAGTTTTATAATCATTTAGTTTAAGAAGATGCATTGCCATCCAGGTTTTAATATCATTCAAGCATGCATGGAGGGCTGTATTTTCTTGCTTTGATTTTAGTGGCAAATATATTTGAGTGTCATCAGTATAGAGAAGCCATACTTGTTAACAATGGAGCCTAAAGGTAACATGCCTATCAAAAAGAGAACTGGTCCAAGGATGGAACAGCACAAGTAAGAAGAGCTACAGAGGATGAGAACTCACCCAAATGAATAGAAACGCTCCTATTTCTTAGATAAGATTTAAACCATTTCAGGGTATTACCTTGGATGACTAAATACTGCTCAAGGCAGGAAATAAGAATTGTAATACAATATCAAAATCTAAGGTAAGATCTAATAGTACAAGAATGGCAGAATCACCAGCATTAGGGAAGAGGAGGTCATCATAAACCTTTAACAAGGCTCTTTCACTGCTCTAAGAACATCGGTATCTGGACTGGAATTTTTCCCGAATACTATTTTCATCCAGAAATGTTTGAGTTAAGACAACTTTTCCTAAGATTTTAAATAAAAAGGCAGTTTAGAAATTGGCCTGAAACTTGACACATTAGAGGGTCCTTATTTTGTTTTTTATAATACGTCTCTGCACCACAGCGTGTTTTAAGGCAGCAGGAACACAACCAGAAATCAAGCTAGCATTTATTAAAGTAACAATACTTGGTCTGACAGAATCAAAAACCCCGTAAGTAATCAAGAGGGGACACTGCTGTCCAGGGGGAAATTTGTAGGATTCAGACAACAGAGACGATGACACACACAGGCTCAAAGTGGTCAAAGACAGCTGAACACACTATGGGAAGAGATGAATTTGAGCAAGCAGTGAGAGCGATGAGGTAATAACGGTAATCTTATTTACAAAAAAGTATATCACCGTTTGGAGAGTAAGTTGGGGTATGTGAGAAATGACAAATTCCTAATACAAGAAATGGTATACAGTACGACGATTAAAGGATTTAAAATCACTAAAACATTGATTTGTAATTATTGTATCTACCCAAACAAAACATTTTTAAAGTTAAGTTTAAAATCTGTTAGTCAAGTTCCAAAATTAATTAAAAAGACGGTTTATAGAAGTGCAACTTTCAATAATGCAAATTTTTACATTTATTTAGAAAAACAAACGATATAATATCTATTAAGCAATTTAAGAAATTTGCTTCACTTTTTTTGATAAGTACATACTTATAAGTTAGGGTCCCAGGGAGAACAATTATGCATTAAAATTAAAAACCAGGTTTGAAAGTTTAATAACTCCACTTGAAATTTATCAACATTATAGCAGCAGCGTAGAACAAAATTAAGAAAACACAATTCAAGACAGACAATGGAAATGAAGGTACCCATGAACTGTATAATAAGCTGGATCATTTAAATAATTGTTCATTATAAACCATTTTAAAAGTTTGTTTTACTGAGAACTTGAAAGTTTAGACCTTCATTTTCATGCCTGTTGATTGATTTGTTGTGTTATTGATCATCATTTATTTTGTAACATAATAAATTAATGTCATTAACAGAATTTTCCTTTATTGAACGAGGTTCCAGAAATAATGTCAGACATGCTGTTTTGTACACAAGTACCGTAAAAAATAATTTCAAATATTTTGAATGATAGAATTCACTATAATAGCAGTTAGAGCAACCACATTCTTATTTAGTAAGGGGTTTCCTTAATCTAAAAATATGTTATGTCCTCTTTCTTTTAACTATCGATTCCTGACTCATAAATTATAAAACAGTTTTTTTGTTTCTAAAAGTAAATACGAGAGTAATACCATAAAGAGAAATTTGGATTCTTGCCTCGTGATTGGAAGAAGTCATATTAATTTCGTCTTTTAAGAGTTACATAGTAAATCAACGTTACTAATTTTTCAACTAAAGCGATGTGAGAGAAGACGGACGTGAATGCTGGGGGCTTGGCGTAGAAGATAGGAGGTGTGGAAAACAGGGGGCATGGTAATCCGGGGGCGTGGAAGGGCGAGTCTGCGACCTGCAGCAGGATACAAATGGAATATTTAGACATGGACAAAAGTATTGATTTAAAAACAAAGCACAATTGTATGTGAAAAAAGTTAAAGCTGACAAAAGTCCTCATCATCCACATTTCTTTACAGAGCCGACACTTTTCTTTGAGTTCTCGACTTCACAAATTTTAAACATTAAAACATAAAAAAAAAAAACTGGCAGAGAAAATTATTGGGGGTCCTCAGAAGTTCAAAGACCTCACTGGACTGTGGTGACATCTCAAGCTGACTGATTCCTCTAAGGAGTGTCACCGGGTCTTGACTCAGTCAAGTCCTCACTCTGCTGTGTTATGTTATTGTGTGCCTCACAATGAATGAGGACAAGTGAAGAGGAGGAGGTGAAGAAGGTCACAGGAAAGGGTGGTCAAGGTGAAGACTACAAGACCACCTCCAAAGACCTTCATGTTACATTGAGCACAGCTGCTAATATTATCAGGATTTTTGAGGATCTGCAGGACTGCAGCCCACCTCTCTGATGAGACCACCAGAGTAAAGCTGACCTCAGATTGAACAGAAAGAGAGTTTAAATGGTGCAGAAAAAACAAGAAAACATCAAGAAAGACTCAGGCTGACCTAAGAGATCAAAGGTACACTTTCTGGATTTTCTAAAACAAATGTTGACAAGCCACAGTGCTGGAGAAGGTCTTTTTCAATAATGAAACTAAACAGGACCTTTACAGTAAGTCACAGCAGCTCTGTGTCCACATAATATATATTTAATTTTCTTTTATATTATTGGACATAGTATGCAATAAATTAAGCATATAAACAAAGGGCTAAAAGACACTAAAGTTCAACCTCACTTAAACCTTAAAACTGCCTATTCCAAAAATGCCAGGGTGTTTGTGGTCGCATTGTCAGGTGCAGCTCTCAGGTGGCCATCTTCTTTGCCTTCTTCTTTCAGCTGCTCCCATTAGGGGTCACCACAGTGGATCATCTTCTTCCATATCTTCCTGTCCTCATCATCTTGTTCTGTTACACCCATCACCTGCATGTCCTCTCTCAACACATCCATAAACCTCTTCTTAGGCCTTCCTCTTCTCCTCTTACTTGGCAGCTCTATCCTTAGCATCCTTCTCCCAGTATACTCAGCATCTTTACTCTGCACATGTCCAAACCAACACAATCTCACCTCTCTGCCTTTATCTCCCAACTGTCCCACATTACCTGACCCTCTAATGTCCTCATTTCTAATCCTGTCCATCCTCATCACACTCAATGCAAATCTTAGTATCTTTAGCTCTGCCACCTCCAGATCTGTGTCCTGCTTTCTGGTCAGTGCCACCATCTCCTGTCCATATAACATAGCTGGTCTCACTACCGTCCTGTGGACCTTCCCTTTCATTCTTGCCGATACCTGATCTAAACCAGGGTGTCCAACTCTGACCCCACAGGGCCACAGTGGCTGCAGGTTTTCCTTCCTGACACTTTCTTAATCAGTAACCAATTTCTGCTGTTAATTGACTTCTTTTCCATTCCTTTCCCTTTGTTAATTGAAAAATCCTCTGAACTGCTTCTTTTTTCCATAAATCACAGCCAAATAAAAATGAGATGTGAAGTGAACCAACGATTGACCAGCCAGGGGGTATCAACATGACCAGTTGGGGTATCAAACTCCCACCAGTTTCACTCTAACCAGTTTCTTAATTAGAAGTCGATTGTTGTTAATTGAACTCGTTATTTAATTCCATGGCTGTGCTCTCGTCTGACCACAGGAGAAAGCAGATCAACGTCACTGAGACCTTCATCTTTCTTTATTTTCTTATACTGTATGACAGCAAAGGTTATCTGGTCATGTGTTGGGTCATTTTGTATTTCATTACTGTTTGGTTGCTAATTCAGGAATAAAAGAAACAGATAAGGAGTCTGAGTCTTAAATAGCAAGTCAATTAAAATGAAGGGGAAAAAAGTTAATTAGCAGCAAAAATGGGTCATTAATTAAGAAAATGTTTAGAATGAAAACCTGCAGCCCTCCAGGATCGACGTTGGACACCCCTGATCTAAATTAAACAAGAAAACGGTCAAGTCTCCATGTGCCTCATGTGTTCTTAAAAACGGTGATGGTAAGCGGGCGTGTGTGTGTGTAATGAAGAGTTACCATTCAGGAGAAGCCATCTATCCCATCAAAGAGCACAATATTGTACCTTATTTACAAAGCTAATAAATAAATAAATAAATAATAAAAGATAAAATGACTATGAATGTGTCTAACTGTACTTACCTTATTACCTTAGTCTATCCCACCAGACTCCCTTTCACTCGTCAGCATATCCAGCATGAGGTATTCTCAGTTTTATGACTAAACCAAAAGCGTCAAGTTCTTCATCTGGCCGGTGCTGTAGACTCCTTGAGGAGAGGTTTACTTCAGCCATACACCTCGATACACACACAGCCAAGGGACTGGCAAAGCAGGGAATGGGATTAACAGCTGGATCTGCAATCTTGGATTCTGCCTCACGTGTGATGAAGGGTGTGAGGCCGAGTGTTGGTAATGTGGGAGGCAACAGTGCAACACGTCCTACCAACACAGTCAAGAAGGATAAAGCTACAAAATGGCAACAGGACACACTATTTAGCAATAAATACAGTTTATTAATTGTCAATTCATTATTAACACCAAATGCTCGTGTATTAATAATCTCTAATGTACAAGGCCTCCAAGAACTCAAAATAAAGAAGTAGAAAAAATATTTAAAGTAAAACAAAATGTCAAGAACGTTCACAGTGTAACAGGCCTGGCTCATCTTTGATTAACTCTGCTGGTTATCAGATGAAACGCAGAAAGCAAGCTGATGAAATGTCGGCTAACATGAGCGCCGCAGAACAATCTCACCACTCAGGTGAGTCCTTCTGAATGAAGACAGACCAGGAAGGGCAGCTGGCTTTGTTCACGTCTTACAAGTCTGTCCTCCTCAGAGTGCCATCCACTTTGTGCTCCAGTCCCAAACTCCAAATGTGCTACGGTGTGCAGTGGGGTTGCCGATCTGGAAGTGGCACTCTATACAGGGCTGATGAAAGGTGCCATAAAAATCAACAAAAGTGATTGATCACAAATGCCACATTACGAGTTTGCGTGATCTTTGTGATGACATTACAGTTTCAGAACATGCTAACCGATAAATAACAGACTTATTCAGTGCATGGTCACAGATTTGAAATCAGAAACACATGAACTTTGAAGTCTGCATGCCACGGCTGTCCTCAACAGTCCACTCAGGAGTGACTGACAGTTCTTTCTACCAATCAGCTTTCTTTTGTTGTCTTCAGTTAGTGCCTGCCTTTTCTGTGCTGTCCTCAAACTGAAACCTGAACCAACACATTCGGAGTATAAAGCGTCCTTCACACATCACCCCAGGATATACTGACATGTTGCAAAGTAACATCCGTTATATTTTTAGGTTAATTTATCAAATTATCAGTTCATTCAACAGAGATCCCTGTGTGTTTTCGGCTATTTCTTCCCTTTTTCTCTTATATGTCAAACAATAAAATCAATTCATTTGATTTTCATTGGGTTCTGCATACATTATGATGTCCCATTTCTCATGAAATTATAATTATTTTAAATAATATTCCTTCTATACAGTAATTGATATTCTTCACAACTGTGGTCCCTGTGCTAACCCTAGCATGCTGTTGTGACTCCCTCTTCAGGTCTTAAACATTTCTCTTTGAACCCTGAATGTTTCATTTTATTTGTATTTAGATCTTCTTAAATTTCCACTTTTGGAGTCACCTTTGACACACAGCCAATGAATGTGTTTGGTTTGTAAAGACTCATCTTTTATAAATGATAACCTAAATTAGTGTAAAAGTCTTATACAGCCCCTCTACATTGGTCTGACATGTGACAGCTCTCTTTTTAGTCTCCTGTACTCCTCGACTGTCCTTCCCCAGTATCTGATTGGACAGCACTGGCTGTCAGCTGACATCACTAAATGACTTCTTCATTATCAGAGTTAAGAACGGCTGTCTGCACTCAGACCAGGCGTCAGCCATCAGATGACATCCCAGAGACGGTACAAGTTCATTGCTACTCAGAGAAGTCACAACAGCCTTGTTTCTTACCAGAATTAATTATTTTATTTTTGTGAAGAAAATTATTATAGAAGAATCACATTCAACATTCAGTACAACTGTAAGTCTTCTCTCCAGCATGACTTCTTCTTAAATTATAAAGATGACTGAGGCGTGAAAATTGTTTGCCACATTCCAAGCAAAGGTGAGGTTTCACTACGGTGTGAAGTCTGATGTGACTTTTTATGGTGCTTTTTTGTGAGAACTGCTTATCACATTCAGGACAACAATAAGGTTTATCTCCAGTGTGAGTTCTGATGTGGCACTGAATTACGCTTAAATATAAGAATCATTTCTCACATTCAGAACAGCAATGAGATTTTTCTTCAGTATGGATTTTGGCATGTCTGTAAAGACCTTTCTGGCTTGTATAACATTTACCATATTCAGAACATACATACTGCATTTTTGCTTTAGTGGGAGTTTGTGCGTTTACTTGAAAAAAGCTAATGTTTAAAACCATTCTCCACATTGTGAACAGCAATATGGCTTCTATCCAGTATAAATTTCTGCGTGTCTTTGAAAATTGTTCGGCACATTCTGAACAGCAATGAGGTTTTTAACCTGTGTGGAGTTTTCTGTGTTTCTGAAGACTGCTTCTCCTTGAGAACGACTTACTACATTCTGGACAACAATGAGGTTTTTCTCCTGTGTGGATTCTTATGTGCCTCTGAAGATGGCTTCTGCTTGAGAACAACGTACCACATTCTGGACAGCAATGAGGTTTTTCTCCTGTGTGGATTCTTCTGTGCCTCTGAAGATTGTTTCTCCATGAGAATGACTTACCACATTCTGGACAACAATGAGGTTTATCTCCTGTGTGGATTCTTCTGTGGTTCTGAAGATGGCTTCTGCTTGAGAACAACGTACCACATTCTGGACAGCAATGAGGTTTTTCTCCAGTGTGTATTCTTCTGTGTGTCTGAAGACAGCTTCTCCTTAAGAACGACTTACCACATTCAGGACAACAATGAGGTTTTTCTCCTGTGTGGCTTCTTTTGTGGTTCTGAAGATTGCTTCTCTGTAAGAACGACTTACCACAATCTGGACAACAATGAGGTTTTTCACCTGTGTGGATTCTTCTGTGCCTCTGAAGATCATTTCTCCATGAGAACGACTTACCACATTCTGGACAACAATGAGGTTTGTCTCCTGTGTGGCTTCTTCTGTGGTTCTGAAGATTGCTTTTCTGTAAGAACGACTTACCACAATCTGGACAGCAATGAGGTTTTTCACCTGTGTGGATTCTTTTGTGCCTCTGAAGATGGCTTCTACATGAGAATGACTTACCACATTCTGAACAGCAATGAGGTTTTTCTCCTGTGTGGATACTTCTGTGGTCATGAAGATGGCTTCTCCTTGAGAATGACTTCCCACATTCCTGACAACAATATGTTTTATATCCAGTGTGAATCTTCATATGCTTATTAAGATCACTTTTGTATGTGAATTGTTTGCCGCATTCCAAACAACATTTATCTCCAGTATGAATTTGGATTTCTTTCTCCAGTTGCTGTCGATCAGTTCTGATGGCTTCTGTCTGTGTTACTCCAGTAGCAGGGAGAGAACTGCACTGCAAATAGGCTGCTGTCTGGTTCTCTGATCCTCTTGCTGATTTCTTCATACCTTTCTCTTTGTATTGAAGAGAGGGCTGACTAAATGAAGGTGGAGAGAAGCTGTCATTCTTCTGTAAATCTGAAATAACAGAAATATTTTAATTTTTATTATAATTATTATTGTCCTGACATGTTTATCCAAGGTGACTTACAACATTTGAGACATGATTGGTTACATTTCTCTTGTTCTTCAAACTGGAGCAAAGACAGGTCACGTGACTAGCTCATGGTCACATAGTGTCAAAAGCTGAATTTGAACCTGCAACTTCAGGGTTTGATGTCCAAGTTCCTAACCACTACCCGCCTTTTAAAATAAATGACACAGTACAAGTAAGGTGGTGGCACACTAGTTGGAGTTTCTTCCTCACACCTAGGTGCCATTTATGGTCTGGCCACTCCGTGTGTGGTCTTTACAGGTCTGTTTAATTTCTCCACCTTTCTCTCAAATGTGAAAGACAGGCCTGATCTGATCAATTGATCACAAATAAAAATCAGCCAATTTTCACTCCAAATGACTTGACCGGTGATCAGCAAATTAGGTGATCTTAACATCTGATCTTGAATGATAAAAAGCATGCAAGACAAAGTTCCAACATTGCCAACATACAGAAACACGTCCTCACCAGTTTATTGCCTTCCTACAGGAGATAACAAATTTGCGGTTTCTAATATATGTGCAAAAAGAAGTCAGTGATGGAGGATTCTCTGCTAATACTTTCAACAATACAAACCTTATTCAACATCTGAGAAGTCAACACAAAAGGGACTGGTGTGAAGAACGAGGCTGAGGTGACCAGTAAGCTTAGTCTAGCTCAGTCACCTACTCTCACTTGGCCTCCAATAATGGCAGCACTTAGAAAACTCAGCCTTATAATACTGACAGCAAGAATGGAAAAGACTTACTGGGACAGCAAAAAACAGTGGAATTCGTAAGCCTGGACAACCAGCCAATTTCAGTTCTGGAAGATGTCACCTTCTAGATCATTTAGATTCACAATTCCATCTACCAGTGAGTGTTTGTTGACTGATTTATTTGTATAATTAATTAACCAGGCATTAGATATTTTGACTAAAATCCCTTTGATTAACCTTTCAGTGAATTTGTAAGTAGGTGGGAGGAAATGGATGCAAAGTTTTACCGAGCTGGAACATAAATATAAAATGTTATCAAGTGGACGTCGTTTAGTTAGAAATTGTAATCAGCCCTGTCATTGGCTTGTTGGGTAGAATGGTATAAGCCTAGTTGTTAGACATAAATAATACTAATTATACATAATAAGCATTGAGTGTGAATAGTCACTATTCAGTTATGAATTCTGTAACCGATATTATTATCATATTAATTTTCTCCCCAAATTAAACAATGGTACAATGACACGTATTTCACAGATGATTGCAAATCTCAAACACATAAACTGCTTAGTGCCGGTGTCTTGACCATACAGACGCATTCGGAGTGACCGACGACAGCCGAAAGATCCAAAGAAACTCCCCGCCAACAGAACTGCAGAATTCATTAAGAAATTGTCAGTAAAGATAAAAACGATATTTGAGTCAGCAGCATCAGAGGTGAATCTTTATCTTTATGAATCTTATACCACAAGAGATGCTGGGCCACTGGCTTTCTGGAGGACTAATAAAAGTCATCGTCCTACTTGTGCCCTCCTTATACGAGTGGGGACAGCGAGGGTCTGTTCAGTACGGCAGCACACGTCGTGGATGACAGGAGGACCAGACTGTCCTCAGAACATGCAGAGATGCTTATATTCGCAGATAAGAACCTGAAGCGTTCACCAAGACTGTCTCGTTTTCTTCTTGTCATAGTTGACGTGTACAAATATCTAATTGAACATTTAATTTGATTAGAAATGTGGAGTATGATTAAGACATGCATTTTGTTTTGTTCAGCTTGTTTTTGTTCCATTATGTGTGCATTATGGGTAAATGTTCTTTGTGTATGCTGTATGCAGTAGAGAAAAGCCAAGCTAAATGAGACCTTTTATTGGCTAACTAAAAAGATTACAATATGCAAGCTTTCGAGGCAACTCAGGCCCCTTCTCAGATTACATCTTGCCTGAAGAAGGGGCCGGAGTTGCCTCGAAAGCTGGCATATTGTAATCTTTTTAGTTAGCCAATAAAAGGTGTCATTTTGCTTTGCTTTTCTCTACATTCATAATGGCTAAGACGGTACAACACCCTAGTACTACTGTATGCAGTACAAATTTATTATGGAATGTGAAGTTTACGCGTGGCTAAAAACACATTTATTATTATGAAGAAAAAAAAAAGAAAAACAGTATAATTAATCTTGATATCAGCAGATCCTAATGGAATGGGTGATCAATATCAGCTCTAAAGACTCTGATCAGAGCCTCTCTACGCAATAATGTGTCTGAATTTGGGCTCTCTTCTTAATTGTAATGTATGTGATGATATTTACAGCCTCTATAACCTGATCTGGCCTAAAAAATAAACACACAAATATATCCGCCTGTGTTAGGGGGCACAGTGTTTAGCACAGCTGCTTTATTGTTCAGGTGTACTGGGATCAAATCCTGCCCCACAGTTGCTCTGAATGGCGTTTCTGGTTATTCTGGTTCTTCCTCTCATCCCCAAAAACATGCAGAGGAAGTGGAGTGGTGACTCTAAATTGACCCGATGTGACTATGGGAGACGGAAGGGCCCAAGATCATCTCCAAGTGAAGATTTCACACCACTGCCAACTTGTCCAGGCCATGCTGCCCCAGCAAGATCGGGCTGAGAGCAGAACACAAGATGCTGAAAGAAGACCCTGAGAACCCCTGCATGTCATCATGGCTCGTACAGGTAGCTCTTGTCACTGTTAACGGCAAAGTGCACGGGATTACCATTAGAAAGATGAGGCACATATTAGGTGTGCACTGGCTTGAGCAAGTTCACTCTTATTTAGATTCTTAGTTATTTATTTCTTTTTGCAGAAATTTCTGCCTTAACTGCCACATAATTTAATAAATACACATGTCTATAACAAAATATGACTTTTGATATTCTCATTGAACGTAATGCGCTGTTGGCCTAACATACATCACACATCTTCAGTCAAAGCTTCATGATGTTCAAGTCACTTTAGATTTTTACTTATTCACCCAAGTTTTTCTAATTTATCATTTATTACGTAGCCTATTGTTTGTTATCTTGCACCTGAGCAGGTGGTCTTTATCCAAGTTTAATTAACCGTGTTTTCAACTCGCATTTCAATCGTCTAAAAACATCAAAGCACCCACCGTTAGAATTTATAAACACTCTCTTTTTTTATATTTAATCACATTACTCACTTATTCCAACTCTCCCAGGTGACTCTTCTCCTTCTTTCCCATTTCCCTCGGTGATTTTCTCTTCAGACTCTGATAACTCTGCTTTCAGCTCTGCAGAATTCTCCTGCGTAGCCAATCGTCCCGTATTAGTGGACCAGTGCTGTAAACTGGATGGAGATTCTTCACAGGGATCTCGCTTGAAAATATCCTCAGTTTCATGCTTTTGAAGTTCAAGACCACCAGAGAAATCATTCAAATCCTCAGCTTTAATGGCAGCAGTCACCCCCTTGCACTCCTCCTCCTCTTTAAAATCTGAAATTCTTTCTTCGTGATCCTCCAGTTTCACACACACATCCTCTGGTGTGAGCCGCTCACAGTCCTCTTGTTTAATGTCCACCGTTCTTTCATCCACAGCATCTTCTTTGGCAGAGGCCATGCTCTGTGGGAAAGTCTTCTCTCTCTTTAAGTGTCTGCCCTTCTCTTCTCAGATTCACTTCTCACATGGACAGCCCTGAGCTGGAGACCATTAGACACCTCAGTGTATGGCCAAGTGAAATGGGAAAGTCCTGAGAAAATAAAAGTGGGAGAATTAACTTCATAAAGTCAATAAAAATAATGAGCACACTTCACTTTTGGGTCAAGGACACATTTTTCTTGATTTTTTCTTCTGCCTCACAGTTTAAAATTACAAATCAAACAATTCAGATGTGATCAAAGTGCACTGCAGACCTTCATTAAAGGGGATTTGCATACATTTCAGTCCCAGCATGTAGATATGACAACACTTTATCTACACGGCACCATCATGTTTGGACACAGCAATGGCAGGTCTATTAAAGCTGTCATATTTAGGGCTTTGTTGGCTATAGACTGACATAAATATCAATCAGGAGTACGGGGTCTTCACATCATTGACACATACACACGTTTCAGTGCAGGAAGTGTTGTAAAGACAAAGAGACCATCAGAAATTGTGAAACAATTCATTCATTCGTTCTCAGATAAGAGTTCATGGAGCTCCTCAGAAACTACTTAGTGATAACGGTGGGGAATCAGAGAGATGGCAGAGAATTTTAACACTGAAACAAAGACAACTTCTGTATACAGTCCCTGGGGTAATGGACTACCTGAAAGGCACAATCAGACACTCACAAATTATACAGAAAGTGAGAAAGAATACTGGATGGGACTGGTTAGTGCCAGATTTGTGCCACGGGGCACTAATGGTAAAGAATACCATGCACAATATTTATGGGTACAGCTGATATCAGCTGATGTTTGGCCAAAATCCAAATCTTCCTTGTGTTCTCATGGACAGACCACCCGCCCTATAAGGCACCACTAGGAGTGTGTCAGAGGAGCACATATTCCAGAGTTTACTGATCCTGACAGCTTTCCTGACACAGAAGGGTCTGTTGACACATCAAGTGTGGATAATCTGCAAGTTGAACCAGAAACTAATGACCTGCAACTATGGAACTTGTGTGTGGAAATCACGGAGATATCAGCTGAGTAAGCAAAGCAGGAAGAAATAAGCTGCTGGGAAAGAAAATGGAGCATCTGAGGAGGTGGAAAACCACAAGATGGATATGCCCTTTAAAAAGAGACTTCAGCAGGAATCATACCTAAAGACCACCTAGTGGCACGAGGGTCTGAGGGACAAGATAGGAGTGGGCTCAACAGGGATTCACCAACATGGGCATCAGAATCTGCTCACCAAGGTCTCTGAGGTGGCACTGCCACTTTAAACAATGAGGACAGACAGTTGAGCTCCAGCCCATAATAGTCGAGTTGCAGCTTTCATATTTTTTATTTTATGGCTTCACATGGTCTGACACAAACAGCCCAATTGGCTTGAGTCCTGTTCTTCATTTAACATGGCTATCTATAGTAAGGAAAAGAATAAAAGTACATAGAAATACTGAAAGTAGTTGTTAAGGATAAAAGACATTAAATAAAACAATACCGTTACAAATATCACAAAAAACTGTAATGCCACGCCAGCTGTAGATTTCACTGTATCCCTCCGGCAGCACTAGCTTATGTAATGTTTGTATTTTTTATTTCACATTTAACAAATCAAAGTCTCCTTGTTACAGTGAAACCACACGAGCATCTTTCGTGATAAGAAAATACAAAAAATGAAATCATTTAAATTATTTCTAACAGGTCTCAGTATGACACAAACTGCTGGAAACGAAACCTGAACGCACCCTGTAAAGTTACATCATGCAACGCCATGTCGGAGATGGCTGGGGGGGGCGACCCGGCTGGGACACCCAGGAGGACTAGAGGAGGGCTTACGCCTACCCCAGACCATGTGGGGGCCACGGGTACAGAGCTCTGAAACTCAACCCTGTAGGGGCACGTGGTCACCGCCAGGGGGCGCCACTATGCCTTTGGAGCCCTGGACCTCAGCACTGGAGAGGCAAGGAGGCAGCCTGAAGAAGGAAAGGCATTGTGTTGTGGCCAGGACTTTGGGGTTGTGAAGCACTGTAGATATGAGCAATAAACGTGTGTTGGGTGACATTGACGTGTCTGCCTGTCTGTGTCCGGGCTGGTCTCCGCAGCCACTTTAATAAAGTTTACCGATGACGGCTTTAGAGGAAAAAAGGAAAAAACTAGTGATGGGCCGCTTGATGCTGACATTTTGACACTGTGTCGAGCTTTTGAAGCACTGGAGCTCGAAGCGCCGCTTGTTTCAAATGCGCCTGTCACATGATTTTGAGGCATGATAGTGGAATGACGTCATTGATATCTGCGCAGTCAATAGCATTGAGCCACCTAATCAGGACAATTAATGAGCTCCGCACAACTGAGCTACAGTTGTGCTTGAAAGTTTGTGAACGCTTTAGAATTTTCTATATTTCTGTATAAATATGACCTAAAACATCATCAGATTTTCACTCAAGTCCTAAAAGTAGATAAAGAGAAACCAGTTAAACAAATGAGACAAAAATATTATACTTGGTCATTTATTTATTAAGGAAAATGATCAAATATTACATATTTGTGAGTGGCAAAAGTATGTGACCCTTTGCTTTCAGTATCTGGTGTGACCCCCCAACCCCAAATAACTGCAACTAAACGTTTCCGGTAACTTCTGATCATTTCTGCACACCACCGTGGAGGAATTTTAGCCCATTCCTCCGTACAGAACAGCTTCAACTCTGGGATGTTGGTGGTTTTCCTCACATGAACTGCTCGCTTCAGGTCCTTCTACAACATTTCGATTAGATTAAGGTCAGAACTTTGACTTGGCCATTCCAAAACATTCACTTTATTCTTCTTTAACCATTCTTTGGTAGAATGACTTGTGTGTTTAGGGTCGTTGTCTTGCTGCATGACCCACCTTCTCTTGAGATTCAGTTCATGGACAGATGTCCTGACATTTCCCTTTAGAATTCTCTTATATAATTCAGAATTCATTGTTTCATCAATGAAGGCAAGCCGTCCTGGCCCAGATGTAGTAAAACAGGCCCAAACCATGATACTACCACCACCATGTTTCACAGATGGGATAAGGTTCTTATGCTGGAATGCAGTGTTTTCCTTTCTCCAAAAATAACGCTTTTCATTTAAACCAAAAAGTTCTATTTTGGTCTCATCCGTCCACAAAACATTCTTCCAATAGCCTTCTGGTTTGTCCATGTGATTTTTAGTAAATTGCAGATGTGCAGTAATGTTGTTTTTTGTAGAGCAGAGGCTTTCTCCTTGCACCCCTGTCATGCACACCATTGTTGTTCAGTGTTCTCCTGATGGTGGACTCATGAACATGAACATTAGCCAATGTGAGAGAGGCCTTCAGTTGCTTAGAAGTTACCCTGGGGTCCTTTGTGACCTCGCTGACTATTACACATGTGCCTTGCTCTTGGAGTGATCTTTGTTGGTCGACCACTCCTGGGGAGGGTAACAATGGTCTTGAATTTCCTCCATTTGTACACAATCTGTCTGACTGTGGATTGGTGGAGTCCAAACTCGATGGTTTTGTAACCTTTTCCAGCCTGATGAGCATCAACAACTCTTTTTCCGAGGTCCTCACAAATCTCCTTTGTTCGTGCCATGATACACTTCCACAAACATGTGTTGTGAAGAGCAGACTTTGATAGATCTCTGTTCTTTAAATAACACAGGGTGCCCACTCACACCTGATTGTCATCCCATTGATTGAAAACACCTGACTCAGACTTCACCTTCAAGCTAACTGCTAATCCTTGAGGTTCATAAACTTTTGCCACTCACAAATATGTAATATTCGATCATTTTCCTCAATAAATAAATGACCAAGTATAATATTTTTGTCTCATTTGTTTAACTGGTTCCTCTTTATCTACTTTTAGGACTTAAATGAAAATCTGATGATGTTTTAGGTCATATTTATGCAGAAATATGGAAAATTCTAAAGGGTTCACAAACTTTCAAGCACAACTATACTACTACTGTTTTACTGTGGCGGATGTAGACATATGTTGTTTGACATATTCACGTTAAATTGGTTTAACTGACATGAAAGTATCATTGTTGTATTCTCCTAATGAAGACGAGAAATCATATTTATAGATGTATACTATATGACGTACAATTTTGAACAAAATTAAGCATTCCATAAAAATGTTGCATGATTTACCTAATCTTATATATATATATATATATATATATATATATATATATATATATATATAAGTTGATATATGACAATATATCTTTGACACAATTTAACAGACAAAGGAAATCACAGCAATCCACAAGAACAATAATGAATTGTCTGCAAAGAATTGTCATTTCAGGCTGTCACTTATATCAACTGAAGTGTGTAGTGTCATTACAAATTACAAAATATAATTAGAGAGTTAAGTGTCAGAGAGACTCTCAAAAATATCGAGGTCAATGCCTTTGAGTGTGTTGAGGCTTCACAAAGATTCAGTAACCAGTGACCATGTCTGCTCGAGGCTTCGAAGCCCCGTCATGATACAATCTCAATGTCTGCTCAGTTCCAACCAAGCTTGACGATTCCAGTGCGCTTGTCTGCTTAGTGCTTCCAACTCTTTATTCATCGAGCTCCCGTTTGAAGTACATATGGCATCAGCAGAGTTCAAATACTCGACAGAATTCTCATTGAAATTAATGTTTGTGGATGATCAATACATTTTAAATGACTGTGCCCAATAATACTTTGGGGCAAAAATAAAACTATAAATTATACATCATACAAATGCCCACATGTGGAATGCATAATGCTGCAAAGAAGAGCTTTAGTAATATGGGTGACGACACATCTCTCACTATAATACTCTCATAAATATCCATTCTTCGCCTCATGCAACGTTTTCATGCAACACTGAAGGTATGTCATATAGTATACATCTATATATAATTGTTTTCATTTTCATTACATACATACATTATATACTGTACATCCAACTCTGGTGAAAACAATAGTTGAGCAGCGGTAGCGCTGCCACTCCAAGGCATAGGTGTGTTCGGGTCCCACGTCCATCGAGTGTAAATTGTTACATCAAAGAGTCTGATTTTCTTTTTTTTTTTATTTAACAGCAAATTCCAACGTGGACCGGGAGCGAGCAAGGCGAGAACACTAGTAAAGATATATCAAAAGGAAATGTGCATCTTGTTTTACGCGTATAACAAAAAAATATATTTGACTGACGATTTCAACTGTTATTGTAGCTTACAATGGCGGGTTTAGCGGTTTAAACTTTTATATATTAAATTTATCATGTGGAATGTGTTCTTTGAGTGCTGGGATGGAGGGGGGAGCTACACGGTAAATGTGTTAGTAACTGGGATTGCGCCTCTAATACTGGAAGATTACTTAGGAATGATACAGACTGGACAACTATATGTTTAAGGAAATGTTTTATTATTGCACTGTGCTGTGACTAAAAAACTTTTTACTGATCACCTGTCCGGACCTTGAAGATGTGTTCACGAGGAAGGGATGCTGCTGTTAAAAGCAAATGTTTTTTCGACAGCAGGTCCAGATGTGTTTATCCCGCTGCTTTTTGTTGCCTCAGCACTCAAGAGGATCTTTAATGCCGACCTTGATACGTGCACTGCTCACATTGGAGTGTCCCGTGTGTGTCTGTGTGCCGGTGACTGATCTGCGCCGTGTCTCTCAGCCTCTCTGATGTGCTCCGGATTGACACCTTTGAATGTTTGGTGCAGCAGAGCAAATTCAACCTGATCTACCACAGTGGCTTTGCTATCACCTTATTCAGTGGAGGGGTTCATGGACGACAAATGGCAATGAATAGAAATGCATTAATGTAAATATGTGAGCTGCCGTCCGCAATCGTATTTTGATGGCGATTCTAAGTGGGGATGATTCCCAAACAGATCTCTTATGCGATCCTTCCACATTTGAATTATTTAGTTCAAATTGGTTATAAAGATTTCACTCCTGATAATTTTTTTAATTATTAATTTCTTTGAGTCTTTAAGTCTGATCGAACTCGGGCTAGCACTATGCTCAGAATTTGAAAAGCAACCATCTTAGTCAGTTGAGCCACAAACAACTGTGACGGCGTCTTTTCTTCATATCGAACTCGTTACTTTTGTGCTCCATAAAATATTAAAGTATTAATAAATGAAATATTTCGATACTTGATCGAGTAATAACATCTGATTTAAAGAATTTGACCTTTTCTTTCTCAAATGTGCTTACTTATATCATGGCAAAGTACAGGGATAAACCTTTATTTTCCGTCTACTCTGTTTTAATTAAGTCAGAACAAAGAAAACATTTAAGGCTATTAAATGTGATCTCAAGAAAAGATGAGGGTTAATTATAATACTAATAAACAGGACCGATTATAATGATACAGTGCAAAAGTAAATACTAATTGAAAGAGCCGGGAATCCATGAGTGAGGCGTCTTATTTTAACTCTTGCTATCGTATAGTGCATTCTGCCTGTCGGCGTTAGTTTATATTTATGTTTTTTTAGACATCAGACACTAGAAGCTGCTGTCGAACCCTTATCTACGTTGTCAGGCTGTGTGACGATGCGGGTTCTGGCTCCACGCTCCCATCTGATATCTGGAAGCCCTTGAACCCAACACCGTCTATAATGTTACCGAGTGAGTTAGTCAGTGGAGGCAACAAGTAAGCAAAGGGATGGTAAAAAGTGAAAAAGTGCTTTTATTAAAAACAATCAAAACAAAGTGACCATAAAGTGCAATGCTTTCATAACAAATCTTCATTAAATAAATAATCCATAAAAACTGTGGAGGTTAAAACAATAGAAAAAAAAACACAATCCTTAAAAACCAGAGGTTAAAATCTTCTCATGGAAGCAGTCTTTAAAAACCCAACAAGTCCGGTGCTTCTTTTCTGTTAGCGTCTCACCTGCTTATCCCATTTGGGCTTAGCAGCAGGCAAGACGCTCTCTGCAGCTGCCCTCTTCTCTCACACACACGAGACTGGAGACCTCCCGATCCCTGGCTCCAGTCTGGCACTCATCTCAGTCCCCGAGACTTCATTTCCACCAACGGCCAGGTCGCCCACGTTGGGGACTCCACCACCACCAAGCCTCCCGACTTCCGCTGCCATCTCGGCCTTACGCGGCTCGTCGCTTTCACCTGGTCAGTCCGGCTACATGGTCGCCCAGCGGGAGCAACAACAACTCCAACACCAACACCTGGGTGTCGGCCTACACCCAGCTTCCTCACAGCTGCCCTCGAGCGCTCGTACGCGCGCACACCACACGCACGCACCGCGTGTCTGCCTCTCCTGCACCGCCTGCTTCCTCGCTCCCTGTAACCTCCGTCCTCTCTTTTACTTTCTTTTCTTTCTCGATCATTTTCCATAACCTACTCGCGCTTCTTTTATCTAGCGAGAGGCCATAGCAGCTGTAACAAATTAGCCACCACGGGAATAATCACGAATGTGGGCAGTTCCTCACCTGTGCACTCGGTCAGAAACGCCCACACCGCAGATCACCCGTGGCTTGCTATGGCCCAACGCCCCCTCGCTAAGCCGCTGCGAGAGCGGTGATTATTTAAAAAAAAACGGCCTTTGCTCAGCGAGCTGTGGACCCGCTATACCACAGGCTGTAGCAGCGAAAAAATAAAAGCAATAAGAGTTTTAACAGACGTCATTGAAGTGGATCATGAGTTTGTGTAATGTTAATGAAAATGGCCAGGAGGGGTCACTAGAGAGGCGAGTGTCAAATGCGTCGAAGCTTCGATATGATTTCCGACACAATTGATTCAAACTTTTTAATGCTTCGTGAGGCTTCACTCCGCCCATCACTAGAAAAAAAACACAAAGAACACGCAGAGCTCGAGAAAAATCAGAAATAAACGACGGGGCCGTGCGGGAGCGAGCGGCTGAACAAGCGCGTGCCCGACGGACAGTAAACTGCGCGGTAAAGTGCACGAGCGTGAAGAGAGCAGAAGCAATCCAGACTTAACGCGCCTCCACCAAGTCAGATGTAGCATTACATTTCACGGGACACCGACCGGAAATCCACAATAAACTCGTGAAGGAGCGATTTGCTGCACCGCCTCCTCCTGCACGTAGCGCTCAATCCCCAACACTTAACAGCGAACCACGCGGCGTGAGGAACCTCCTCACTGTCAAAGCCTCTCAGCTTGTCGCGATCTTCCTCACTGCTGGCATTCCCACCCGTACGCGATCCCCACGTTCGACTTTGTCTCACCTTCTGCACCTTTGCCTGATCTTGCGTCCATGAAGAGGTCGGAGCGCGAGGGTCTCACAAGAACAAACTAGTGATGGGCTGCTGGATAAGTGACTTGTCAAGCTTTAGAATTTCCGCTCTGAGGCTTGTTTGAATATCAATCGTCACGTGATTTTGAAGCACGCTAGCGTGATGACGTCATTGATACCTGCGCAGTAAGCAGCCGATTTGCTCAGCCCCCTCATCTGCTGAACGGCTTTGTCTCAAAGCGTAAAAGTAGTTGGCCCTGCTGCATCTGTAAGGTGTGCTGACGCGAGTTTAAATCCTAGTAGGGGCTCGCGTATGGTCTCTTGCAAAAGCTTTAAATAAAGGTCTTTTTAAAAGAGCTAAGTTGTACTTGTCTGTAAGTTAATAAATACATTTAGGAGACATTATGAACGATTCACATGTGACACCTCGTGTCTTGTTGTGTAGTCTTGTCCACCTAGAATCTGTAACAAATTAAAAGGCATATTTTGTGTAAGGCAGAACGTTTTATAACAATGTAAGCAGGAGTTCATATCAGGAGATTTCAATAAAGTTAATTGATAGATTGTTTAAGGGAGGAGAAATTTGGTGGGTGGAGTAGAGAGAGAGAGAAAGATAGAAAAAAACTCAGAAGTGGTTTTTGTGTAGCTCAGTGCAGTATGTCCACAGTTGTGTTCTTAAAGAAATAAATATAACTGGCAAATAGTCCACAAAACTGGGGTGACCATCTCTTTGTGCCTTTCCACACATCGAAGACTCAGTCGGCTACGCTACCGAGGTCGCCCGCAAGACAAGAAGAACCGACGCCGAATTCTGGTAAGGGGAGTAGCGGATTCTTAACACCCGCTCTTACACTGGTGGCAGCGGCGGTTGGTTAAGTTTGTGGACATTAATTTGCATTTCTATAGACGGCGTGGATATTACCGCTATTGCTTGATGACACTTTAGTAACTATTGGTGTCAGTTTTACAAGTTGAGCTACGTTCTGCACGCTACTGCGCGTTTTTTTTTTTTTTTTTTTTTTTCTGAAACATGGCGGATGACGAGCAACAACCCGCTGTTATTCCACAGCATAGGGATATCGCCGATACTGTGAACGCGCAACTGCCGTTTAGAGTCGAATTGCCTCCACCTTTCACCGGCGACGGAGTTGAGCCATTTACTTTGTGGATACAACGATTAGAAGTTGCTCTGGATGTTTCAGTAGCTCCGTTAGAAAAGGCTAAGCTTCTCCCAACAAAACTCAGTGGCGCGGCATTCTCATACTGGCAGAGCCTCTCCCCCGATGTAAAGGCTGACTACGCGCTGGCGAAAGCTAGTCTGAGCACCGTTTTTGGAAGACAGCAGTTTTTGGCCACATTTCAAACGTACTTGAACGCTCGTCCTCGCAAACCCAAAGAACCACTAGAGGTTTATGCAGCAGACTTGACTAACCTAGTCGCTGAAGCTTTTCCATAATACACTGCTGACGCTCAAAGTTGTGAAATTTTTAGACGGTTTGTGTCGGGATTAGATCCGTCTCTTCAACTAAAAATCCATGAGCATGGCGCAGTGACACTGGATGCTGCATTGAAAGTAGCAAGGCAATGTGAACGTGCTCAGTTAGCTCTCAGCATAGCTGCCCCGTCAAATGTCATGCCAGTGACTGTCACACAACACAATACAGACAGCCGTAATGCTGATCCTATGACTGACTTAGTCGCTGCTATTGCTGATCTCCGAACTGACTTACATGACTTACAACAGCCTAATAAATGCTATACCGATGAGAGATTGGCCAAACTCACACAGCAGTTTTCTGACCTTAAACATGAAGTGAAAGAAATAAGGAGCACATCTCATGCCTGTGGAATGTCAGATCTTACCTGTTGCACTGGTCATCACTCAAAACAACAGAACTACCATCGGTGCCACTGTCAGGACTGGTACAATTCTACCAAAAATTCCTACGCAGGAAGAAATCACTCTCTCTACGATGACATCTCTACACCATCTTTCCGAGCTTCATCACCTCGTCGTTACACCTATTCTGATGATGACTGCTTTCCTCAAAATGGTGATCCCGGCTCTCGGCAACATCGAAGCCGCTCCCCAACCTCTCAGCATCCAAGGGTCTACCGTTCCCGAACAGATAACCATGATAATTTTTCTCCCTCCAGGTACTTTTATGATAATTCACCTGTCCGCTCTCCTTCAGGTGAGCGCAGAGCCCATGCTGCAATACATTCTTCTAACTCTGATTATAGTGACAGACCCCATAGAGCTCCTTCCCCATCCACAGGTCCCCTCTACAGACAAAATAGACCCTCCTCACCCACTATGTCACACCACCGGAGACATACTTCAGATAGCTATCACACACCTCCCACAAGACGGGTGCATTTTTCCACACCAGACAACACTCTGTCTTCCTCTAAACATAGTCAGGGAAACTATTAGAAGCTGGTATTGAGGACCAAATGTCAGTTTCTGATCACATATTGGTCCACCCGCATAATGTTGATTCAAATGCACACATCAGCCCTACTCCATTTATACAACTCACAATAGCTGGAGCTGAACTCCATGCTTTAGTGGACACTGGCTCCGGTCTCTTGCTGATCACAGATGACTGCCGCAGATCTATTCCAACATTGTCTTCTCAGCCCATCAGTAAGACATTTGTCCTTGCTACCTCTGTAACTGGGCACTTCTTGGATATGTTGGGATCTATTACTGCCCCTGTACATATTGGAGACATTACCTTTTGTCATGTTTTTCATGTGGTGCGTTCTTCCAGCCACCCTGTGATTTTAGGATGGGACTTCCTAATCCAGCATCATGTGACCTTGAACCTGCCGCATGCACATTTGTCATTGTACGACACCACAGTGGCTCTCTCCTCCCCTCAACATCTTGTCCCTATACAGTGTGCCGCCACTCTTGTCTCATCAGTGACTGTCCCAGCTTTGTCAGAAATGGCAATTGCAGTCTCTGTTATGGGAAGCTGCATAGCTTCATCCCATGTCAATAATTTTGTTGGCATTATAGAGCCACACCACTCCCCTATGCTGTCATTAGCTGTCGCTAGAACATTAACATCAGTAAACAATGACAGAGGCTTTGTCAGAGTTGTTAATCCATCCACAGACCCTGTTTCACTCAGTGAAGGATGCCCTTTAGGCCAGCTGTTTTCTATCACAGGCCAGGGACACGAGGAATACACCTTAGTGTCAGCAGTTACTGCTAGTTATGCATCTAATGAAGCACTGCCACAGGTGGACATGTCTGAAACAAATTTGTCTTCAGCAGAAGTAATACAACTTGAAACATTACTAAGGGACTATTCAGATATTTTTAGCTCACACCCTTATGATTATGGCAGAACAAACCTGGTCACTCACAGTATCCTTACGGGGGATGCTAAACCAATCAAATTACGTCCATATAGAGTTTCTCCAGCAACCCAGGGTCTGTTGCAACAGGAAGTGAAGAAGCTCCTGGAGCATAATATTATTGAGGAATCTCATAGCCCATGGTCGGCTCCAGTTGTATTAGTTAGGAAAAAGGATGGTACCCACAGATTTTGCGTTGATTACCGTCGCCTTAATGCAGTTACTGTTAAAGACTCTCACCCACTTCCCAGGGTTGATGACACACTGGATAGGTTATCTGGTTCCCGAATATTTAGTACTATTGACCTTACTGCAGGATACTGGCAAATTCCACTTGATTCAAGAGACAAGGAGAAAACTGCTTTCTCTACAGGTGTTGGACTTTATCAGTTCAGAATGATGCCAATGGGTATTTCTAATGCCCCTCCAAGTTTTCAGCGCTTGATGGAGTTGGTGATCCGTGGCTTACACTGGAGCATATGTTTAATATATCTTGACGACATTATTGTCTACAGTGAGGATTTCTCCCAACACCTTCAGCATTTACGCGAGGTTTTCCTACGTTTCCGTGAATCTGGGCTCAAGCTCAAACCCACAAAGTGCCATCTGGCACGCTCCTCTGTCACATTTTTAGGCCACCGCATTTCGAGTGAAGGCATTCAGCCAGATGCTACAAACACAGACAAAGTCACATCATGGCCTGTCCCACAATCACCTACTCAGGTCAGAGCCTTTCTTGGCCTTTGTTCCTATTACAGACGATTCATTAAACAGTTCGCCCACACTGCTGAGCCTTTGCATCACCTTACGCACAAAGGTGTGCCATTCATCTGGACAGCTGAGGCAGATGAAGCCTTTCACACACTAAAACAGGCTTTAATATCCCCACCAATCATTGCATTTCCCAATCTGTCAATTCCTTTTTTTCTATACACAGATGCCTCTCTTCATGCTATTGGATCTGTTTTAGCACAACACATTGATGGTAAAGAGCATGTAATAGCATATTCTAGTCACTTGCTCTCAGCTTCAGAGAGAAAGTGGTCAACATTTGACCGTGAGCTCTTTGCTATTGTTTGGTCAGTCCGTCACTTCCGCCATTACTTAACTTTCCATCCCTTCACCATCATCACAGACCATAAACCCTTGGTTGGTCTTAAAAAGCTTCCTTTAGATCAAGACCCCACAGGAAGAAGGGCACGATGGTCTATCGAGTTAGGCCTTTATGACTGGCATGTTATACATCGTGATGGAGCTAAACATCTTAATGCTGATGCCCTGTCTCGCCGCCCACCTGACCCTTCCCAGGTTACTCTGTCATCATTACCTGTCACATCAAGTACTCAAACTGCAACAGCTTCAACCCAGACTGATGTTGCTTCAACACTCACTCAGCTTCAGCTCACTGCTTCTCAAAGTTATACATCACAGCCAGTTTCAACCACTAGTCTTGTGCACATACAAGGGGACTGGAACATCACTGAACAGCAACAGAAGGATCTGGATCTTACAACTGTTCTCTCTTGGCTGGAGAGGGGACACCGGCCCCCTCTTTGGAGACTTCATGATGCGTCCCCTTATCTAAGGAAACTATGGTCACAGTTTGGTCGTCTTATACTAAATAATGGACTGTTGTATCGACACTTCTCACAGAACAGCTAAACAAATTATTATTCCTACCTCACTGATTCTCCAAGTACTCCATTATGTTCATGGACACCCAGCAGCTGGTCATTATGGATTGGCCAAAACAATGGACAGAGCAACACAGTCTTTTTACTGGCCTTATATGTCTTCAGACATTGCTAATTACTGTCAACAATGTGCTGCTTGTCAGTCCAGGCGGTCCCCTGTACCTCGCCCACGGGCTCCTTTGGTTTCCATTTCACCTGAACGGCCTTTTCAGATTGTTGCTGCAGATATAACAGAGCTGCCAGTTTCCACGAAAGGCCACCATTATGTGTTAGTGCTGATGGATCTTTATACTAAATTTGTCAACCTGTATCCGTTAAGGGATCAGACTGCTGTCTCAGTTGCACGTTGTATTTTTGAACAATTTATCCCACAACATGGAATTCCTGAAGCTCTGCACTCAGACCAAGGTCGTCAATTTGAGTCAGACCTCATAAAACACCTTTGCAACTTGTTATCAATCGACAAGCGCCACACTTCTCCCTATCATGCACAATGCGATGGAGCAGTGGAACGTTATAACCGTACCTTAAAGGAGGAACTGGCTAAATATCTATTTGACTTAGGTCAAGAATGGGACAATCATTTACCTCAAGTGGCACTGGCATATAACACAACAACTCATGCCAGCACAGGTTTCACACCTTTCTTTTTGGCTCATGGGCGGGAGGCCAGAGTTCCACTTAACATAATGGACAACGAAATTGGCTATTCCACCTCTGCAACAGCTGGCACCCTGGCAGCATATGCAGCCTCATTGAAAGCAAGACTTACAAATGCCTACAGATCTGCAACTGCATTTAGGAATAAGGCGCAACAACAGCAGCAGCTGTACTACAATCGCCATGTAAAGTACACACCGTACAGAACTGGAGACCTAGTACTGATGGATAGCCCAGCACATCGTCAAAACAAATTAGCTCCACGTTGGATTGGCCCTTATGAGATTCTTTGCCCTCTACAATCATCTGAAAATGACCCTCCTGTCATCTTTAAGCTCCAGAATTTGTCAAAACCCCAGACTAAACCAAAAGTTATTCATTACAATCGACTGAAGCCATATGTTACAAAACCTCATCATGAGGTTTCTCATCATCACCCAAACTTTGTTTCACCTCCACCTTTAAACAACTTATCAGGTCTTATTCCAAGTCATGTACCACCAGCTGTACCTTCAGTTCCTACACAGCTTCAATCACAAGTACAATTGCCTGATCCTACTGTTGCAAGCCAGAACTGTACTTCCTCTACAACAGACCCAATCCCCACACCACCCAGTTCACCCAGGAATGACATAAGTTTAGGTAGCCCAGGATCATCAGCTTCTTCTCCTTGTGTTAATGACTTGCCTCCACGTCAGAGGAACATGCCTGCAAGATTTAAGGACTTTGTGTTATATTAAGTTGTTTTATTGTTAGTATTGTTTTGATTAGAGCTAAATGCTCACTAGACGTATGCTAAATCTGCACACTGTTTATGTGCAAGCATTACTTGCTGATGTTTTGGATTTTGTTAGAACACTCTTCTCATTTTATGGGGAAATCTGCCTTTAATTAATTATTACGGTTTAATTACTGTTTAGGTAAGGTCTGATTGTGGTTCACCTACATTGTTGTTGCTTTTACTATATTTCTGAAAAATGTTACTGAAATGAGGACATTTCTTCTGGGGTAAGGGAGTAATGTAAGCAGGAGTTCATATCAGGAGATTTCAATAAAGTTAATTGATAGATTGTTTAAGGGAGGAGAAATTTGGTGGGTGGAGTAGAGAGAGAGAGAAAGATAGAAAAAAACTCAGAAGTGGTTTTTGTGTAGCTCAGTGCAGTATGTCCACAGTTGTGTTCTTAAAGAAATAAATATAACTGGCAAATAGTCCACAAAACTGGGGTGACCATCTCTCTGTGCCTTTCCACACATCGAAGACTCAGTCGGCTACGCTACCGAGGTCGCCCGCAAGACCAGAAGAACCGACGCCGAATTCTGGTAAGGGGAGTAGCGGATTCTTAACACCCGCTCTTACAACAATACAGCGTCACCCCATGTCGATCATATCAGATAGGCTAAGAAACGCTTCACCAAAGCCGACTTGTATATGCGCACGACACTCCTCATTAAACGTTTTTACTGTTCAGTGATTCCCAGATCTGTAGCTGATTTGTATTATTGACTTCCAAAAAGCTCTTCATAACTAATCACAACTGCCTTTAAAACAGAATCAGTGCAATCGACAGCGTCTTCTGCAATTTAGGGAAAGCCTCGGGATTTCTGCGTTAATAAGACATACATTTTGAAAAGAAACTTTGCGAATTCATCCAGACATGAACATAAAGATCACTCAAGTACTGACAAGAAGGAGCAGCTGGATAAGCACATCTGAAGCCAAACTTTGCAAAAACCACCTGACTTTGTGAGCAACATCACTTCCTGAATGCATCTTTTTAAAGGGGGGTAAATAAGTAGTCTTCTGAAGTGCAGCAGAACAGAGTAAATCATCGATGGACATAGAATTCTTGAAAGCCTAACCTTTTGTCGTTTCTGTATTTTCACACCATCTTCAGTCCCACAATCCCCTGCAGTCACTGACACGTTTAACGTTCCCTGCTCCTCACCTGTCGTGTTACCCAAAGCATCAACTCTCAGTTTTATTCAAGGCTTTACCGTCCTTCCTGTCAAACACATAAAATAAGACACACATTTCCTCTACATAAGTGTTCAATAATAATAATGATAATAATGTAGTAGTAGTAGTAGTAGTAGTAAACTGGCAGGAATGAGAAAAAGCTCAAGATGGCAATATTTATGAGAAGAGCCTTCATGGCATCAGGGTGAGGAGGTGCCTTGTCTCCCGTTACGTGAGCTCCTCTGCCGCCCCTCACTTACACATGGCACGCGTTACACCGGGGTTGAGGGGGGTGGGTGTCAAATGCAATGGAGAATACCGACAACGTACACCATCAGAAGTGGAATAAATCGACTGTACACTGAAGCATTCCATTGTCAAATGTAAAAATACAAAGGAGAACATTTGGCCTTTAGGAAATATCAAAAAGCGTGTGCGATGTCATTTAGGACACAATGCATTGTTAACGTCACGCACTCTCTACTGACGCGATGTCACGAAAACAAAGAAACAGCGCAGTCCATGCAAACTCACAGCCTCCTTGATTCCTGACCTTATGATTAGTTGTCAATATCATATAAATAAAGTCATTTTAAGAAGATGACAAGTCTGCTATAGTCAGTTCAATAAACGCTCCGTTTAAAATGTTTGCATATACAGAATATAAAACAGAATCTCAATGAAGCGGGACTCGTGAGTAGTAACGAATAATATGTGACACTGAGAAATTATAATTCATAATAAAAACTATATAGACTTTCCTAAAACGGACACTGTAAACGTAGGCATTTCAATAACTCATTTAGGAGGCTTGCGTGTGCATTTCAATATCGATTTAAGAGCTCAGTAAGCCACCTGTTGTACTAAACGGCAGCTCAAACAGCACTTAACAGTCTTAATAGTCTAACAACTCAATATAAGACAACGAAACAAAGAGGCCGCGCCGCCGACAATGAAGGCTCACGCTGTCCTGCTGCGCGTCTGGAAGGCGCTGATTGGCTGAAACTGTTTATAGCGAATTGTCCCAAGATGGAAGTGCCGTATAGCGATCAGAAACGAAAAGACACATTTAACATTCAACCTACAGACAGATTTTACATACATGAACTGCCGACTGAGGTCCCTGGGGAATCCAAGGATAATTTGATATAAGAAGCAATCGTTATAGCAAAATAATAGGAATTGCAAAACTTATTTCTTTTTACAGCTTTATTAGTTATTGTGAAGTATCAATTCATTATCACAAAGATAGTCAGACACGCTGCTGTTTGAAACTTATGTTCTCTACTTTTTATTGAACCCCAAACACCTTTTTTGTTACATTTCAGCTTCCAACTACGGCAACTCCAAAATGCCAAAAACAAAAACATTCAATCTTAATACACCATATCATCCCCCTGCAGTTCGGCAGACACCCCGTAATACCCATTTTGCATGATAGTAAACATATTATGCCATCAAATGAATTCACAAAACCTTTCCAGTGTTACTCATTGAAAACATAACATTTGAACACCTTCCCATTAACATCAAAAATATATATCTCTTTTGATGTCCTTTCTCCATTTTAAAGATCATAGCCCTTAGGTGGTCTAATCACTCTCTGGGATCTACACAGCGCTGAAGACTCCTCCACAAGTTCTGTTCTGTCATTCATGTTTGAGCTGACAACAACAGTAGCATCAGTGTTCATTTCTTCCTTATGAACAATCCTGGATGATGCACTGCTATAAGGGCCTGTGGTCTCATGCAAAAACGGTGCGTACGCACAGAAATGTTGCATAAGAACGTTTTCACATTCAAATCGCGATGTATAAAACCTACACTTGGCGTAAAGCCACGCATTTTTCCACGGTACCTCATACCTTGTCGTACGCAAGTTCTTCGCTCGGTTTTGCAGACTGGCGGCACCCAGCGTCAAAGCAGTGCTACTGTTCCTGTGTGGTTACTCTTTATTTTCTTGACGCAGCTTTATAAATACACTGAAACTAACCGCATATTGTTGATTAGTGTAATGCATCTGATTGTAATTAACGTGTAACAATATAATGGTCCAGGGAATAGCCATAGTATTCCAAATACCATAACTGATTTAGCGTTGTTACTCTCACTGCATATTCTTCTTCTTCTTCTTTTTCTTCTTCCAGTTGCTCCCTTTAAGGGTTGCCACAGCGGATCATCTTTTTCCATATTACTCTCACTGCACCACTCGGAGTATTTATATCACTGTATCTGAGTGTGAATCACAGTAGCAGCTGATCAGAAAGAGAATTATCAGTATACAGCTTCAAGCACACGCTACCTCAGCCACGGCAAAACGTTTCAAAGCCTTTCTTGTATGGACCTCGCTGTTCAGAAACAGTTTCATCCCAAGAACTATAAATGCACTCAATCAATTGCTCCTTGTAGAACTGTCTGTACTTATAATTACAATCACCTCACTGTAAACTTGCACTACAGTTATAATATTACACAACCTGCGCCACTTTATAAAGCGCATATTTACATATGATGACGATATCATTTTTAAGATGAAATGCAGCAAAATATGTTGATTACATTATATAGATAAAACTTTAACTTCATTTAAATAATCTGTATTGTTAATAATTAAACATGTAAGGACACAGTGCCGCAGCGCTAGCAGGTTCACGTATTGTTCCTGCCTCGCACTGTATATTTACTGAGGCTGGCGCAACACTGGAAGGACAGATGGATAGAAAACATGTACTATGAAGATATTTCAATGTTCCTTAAAAGTTTTGAAGAATCGTTGTTGTAAGCTTACAGATGGCTTAACGTCTATTACAGAGCTGATTGTGTGTCGATTGGGTATTTGGGGAAAGAAAAGTAAGGACAGGAATTGGAGGATAGTACGTTTGAAAGAGACAGGACTGCTACAATAAATTAGTTCATCGAAGGTCACGCATGGCGCAACAGCATCTTGTGTGAGACATGAACAATCACTGCGCCATCGTGTTCCCATGTTTAATAACATGCTTTCATTCCAGTCATCATGAAAATGATATCACATATACATCTCAGTGTTTTAATTATTCAGAGAGCTGTAATATCACGAATGTAATGGATTCTGTGTCTTGTCGGAGAAAGAGAAAGAACAGAAGCACGTAGTGATTCACACACAGAGCACATTGAAGATCAAATACAAAACAAAGCATTTAATGTGCTACTTTAGTTACGATGGGATTTGAGAAACTAGTAAATTAAATGAATTTAAGATGAAGTTTATGATGTTCTACTTTAATGACAAAATAAACTACGTGATTAAAGTGGAAATTTCAAGATTAAAGTTGACATTTCGTGCTTTTTTCCCACTGTGCGCCTATTTTTGTTTTTGTCTGTAACCTAATAAGCTCAAATTTTTAAATACCTTTCAGACAGCCTTGGTGTTACAATCCCTCCTAACCCATTAACAGCTGTGTTTCGGGTTCTTCTAGATGGGTGTAAAGTGGAGAAGGACAAACAAACTGTCATTGCCTTTACTACACTCTTGACACACAGACTTATTTTGCTAAACTGGAAGAATCCTAACTCTCCTCTTTTAAGTCAATGGGAAACCGATGTGTTATACTATTTGAAATTGGAAAAAATCAAATATTCAGTTAGAGGATCTTTACAGATTTTTTTTCAAAACATGGCATGGTCTAATCAATAATATTTTAGAAAAAGCTCTTAAAGCACATAGGAAGCAATTATTTCCGCTTTTCTTTTTCTTCTCCATTCATCTCTATTGGCCTATCAAACTCATCAATTTAGGTATGTTTACAAGCCTTAAGCTTTACCCCGTTGGCCATGCTCTCTCTCTCAGGGGTGGGGCTCGACTTGTTCTCAATCCTATTTTTTGTAAAAATTGATCGATTTGTATGAAATGATTACAATCAAATTAATAAAAAAAAAAAAAACTTAATTAAATTAAATGTAAAGACTAACAAACATATGTAGAGAGAACGCTCTACAATGTGATTATACAATTGAAGGCCTGAAGCTCAAAAGTGAAAAAACCTTGGGAGCTTTCGTGTCCTCATCATCATCATCATCAACCACCACATAAAGCAGAGAAAGCTAAGTGGACGCTGAGTTATGTAATGCACACCATTTGTAAAGTGTAAATCAAGAAGAGAATCTCCATAACCTGTGCTAAACACCGTCAACATCAGGACTATTGTGTGTAGTGAGAGATAATAGCACACAAGAACAATGAGAGATGAGAGACAAGACTGGACTGTGGGGTCTGAGCTGTGAGGAAATGCTGAAGGTTTTGAATCTCATCAGTTTAAGGATGGAGACATCAGGAGGTGTCCTGGCAGAAGAGTTGGCACCATCCTTTATTAGATGTCATCTTTTAAATTTCATGAAAATTCATTTTGTCACACAAACACCTACAGATTAATCTGCCTGTCATGCTCATGGAGGTAGGAACTTTAAGACTGTAAACAGAACATTGGAAATGTTAAGGGAATATGAAAAGACACTCTGTCCTGAGCTGAATGGCCTTTTCTTGTCATGATGTACAAACTCCTCAGATCTTTTCAATTTCCCTCTAAATGTTTTCTGTTCCCACACACCCCAGTCTGATCAGACTCCCTGTGAAGTGTCACTCTCACCTGCAGGAAGTGGAGATGGTCTTTGGTCCCTGAAAGCTCCTTCAGCTCAGCTTCTCTCCTCTTCAGCTCCTCAATCTCCTTCTCCAGTCGCTCCATGACTCCTTCAGCCTTCTCTGTTTCTCTCTTTTCTTGTTCTCTGATCCTCTCAGTCAGTTTCCTGTGGTCTTTCTCAATGCACCGTATTAGATCAGTGAAGCTCTTCTCATTTTCATCCACCTCTCTTTGTGGTGACATCTGATTGGATAGAAGAAAGATTTAATACTGAGTCACCTAATAAGAATCACCACTCTCAAGACAAATTTGTTGGTATGTTGATCTTGTGAAGGACAGTTTGAATTATTTGGAGTAATTGGTGGTAGTTTAATCACAGAATGGAGAGAAGCTGAAGACCACCTCCAAGACTATATGTGCTCCCCACTATGGCAGGTATCATCTTCTCTCTGCTGATGCTCCTGTTAAGGCAACTGCAGGACTTTATGGAGTAGGCAGTCCGGTGTATTCAGCAGGGGTTGCTCTTTGTCCCATGGGATGTGTCCTTTCTTGATGTAGAACCAACATACATGTGCATGGATAAAATGACTTTAAACGAGTCCAGAAGTCAGTCTGTGTTAACAACATCAACTCAAAGTGCTTCAAACAAGAATGTGGGACTTGACAAGGGTGCCCTCTATCACCATTGCTTTTTGTACTAGCCATTAAGCCACTGGCTGATCATTTTCAAAAAACATCAAAGATAAAAGGGATTATTAGAGAAAGAGCTGAACAGAAAATATCAGGTGCAGTATATATGACATCAACAAACACCCAGGAGTCCTCAAAGCTCTAGCAGAATTTCAAAAGACATTAATATGAATAAAAGTGAGCTTTCTCCAGTGAACTCCCTAGCACACCATACTAGGCTGAACATTTTTCCATTTTTTTTTTATCAGAACAGTTTAAATATCTTGGGGTAAATATCAAAATTAAATTTAAAGACCTTTTTCAACACACTTTTCGTAGCAGCATGGAAAAAATCAAAAAATATATTTACAGATGGTCTCCCTTCCATCTCACCTCAGCATGCAGAATCAATACTGTCAAGATGAACATCCTTCCCAAGCTTCTTTTCCTGTTTCAGAGCATCCCTACATACATTACATTAACAAATCATTCTTTAATAAACTAGACTCAGTTATAAGCTCTTTAATTTGGAATTCAAGATGTCCACTCATTCTAAAGGTGACTCTACAAAGACATAAAGTAGAAGGTGGCACAGCGCTACCTAATTTACAGTTTTATTACTGGATGGCAAATGTGCAAGCTGTAAAGACCTAGAAATTGACACAAATTGAATATACAAAAGCCTGGACTGCAACAGAAATAAAATCCTGCAGTACTTTTTTATATGCCCTGCTTTGTGCCCCAATAAATACAAATTATCATCAATATACAGTACCAATAATCCAAATATGGAGCCAATGCAGGTTGCACTTCAAGGCAAAGAAGATTTTATGTGTTGCACCTCTACATGGTAATCACCTTTTTCTAGCCTCTCAAACCTACACAGTATTTAATCATTGGAAAACATCTGGAATTCAAACATTTGGATGTACTGTAATCAGAATATAATGTCACTGTGCTCTGTACAAAAATAATTTTATAAATCCACTCACATGTACAGGCCAGGCCAAAGTTAGCACACTGGGGCTTTCAGCATTTAGAACTGCTAGGCAAGCATTTGAATAGAGAAGGTACAACTACGAAAATGGGCATTGTACTATTTCTATATGTTAGAGATGAAACTGAATCCTCTCCTTGCCTTGTTGGAAACCTAAGTAATGGCCTGCACATGGAGAAAACAGTATAAAAGACCTGAACAGCAGCCAAACACCTTGAAGCCAACGGACCGAGTGGTGATAACGTCATCCGTTCTGTAAAGCCTTCCAGTGTAGCGACAGAAAATGGCAGACTGTATACATCAAGATCCCACCTTGGTAATTGTTGTGCCATTTGGCTTCCTCCATTTGTCATGCTGCATAAATCGTCATTAAAGAAAGCTAAGTTATTTTCTCTTATGTGATTTCTTACCGCCATATCACTATGGGAGCGGTATCGCCTTTCAATATTATATCTATATAGCTTTGGATTACTTAAAACGCCGCAACTAAAAAGAATTCATTCCAACTAGGAAGCTATTACCTCCTACAGGAAACACTTGGAGACTTGTATATAAATAACGTCTTTGAATTTTATGAACAATGACACTTCAAATGTAACTCCTTGGCAACACAATTTTTCCACTTCTTTCAAATTAGAAATTTTACCAAATGAAACCCACCCAATTGTCCACACTTCCCACCCATTTCGATTAAAGAAGCCGTACTGATCAGTCCTGAAGACTCCAACAGCATCTCAACAACATATAAAATATCTTAAAGAAGCTCCCCTTCAATGATGCTGGGTGTGCTGGGAAATTAACCTTTCAATCTATATCTGAGAAAATGGAAGGCAGCCATACAGAGAATACATTTAGCTCCATATGAACAAAGCATTCAGTCATTCAACTTAAACTCTTTCATCAATCATCGATCATTTACCTCATTTAAAATTGTCCAAAACATGTCCAGGACAAGATTCAACCTGTCAGTGTGACAATGGAGCTCCAGCCTCAATGGCCACATGTTTAGGGAGGGCAACAAATTAACAACATTCTGGAGAACAACATTTGAATGGCCAATTATTAGGGTCACATCACTCTTGACACATTAACAGCTGTGTTTGGTGGTCTCCCTGAACGGCCTACAGTGGAGAAGGACACATTAACTGTAATTGCCTTTACCACACGATGAGCTCGTAGACTTGTCCTGCTTAATTGGAGGAATCCCAGTCCACCTGTTATAAATCAGTGGGTCAAGGATTTGAAATTGGACAAAATCAAATGTTAACTTAGAGGATCTGTTCACTTTTTAATTAAAATATTTTTAAATATTCTGTTGAATTGTGCTTTGTTACATTTTCTCTTTATGTTTTTCTGATCCTGCTTTCTATTTCAAGTTTATTTTTTATTTTTGAGTTTCACTAAGGAAATCATTTGTTGTATAATTTCAGCTTCATTGTATGCATTGTTGGTTTCTTCAAATAAAATAAAAATAAAAAAGACCATTAAGCTATGTTGTGTCTGCTGATCGAATTCAGAACATCAGCGTCGACCTTCAGTGCGAGTTTCTGTTAGTAGAGTTAAGTCCCCTTTAAGCAGCTGATGGAATATCAGAGGACTTTAGGGTGATGCTGTCTGAGTCTCAACTGAATAACACGTGGAATTCTGTCAACAATGAAATGACATGAAGGACACCACAAAACGACTTCTCTAACTCTCCCTTCTCGTGTCCCTACTCATCATCACCAGTGAAGTTCTGCTGCTCTTCAAGTTCTCATTTATTTCTCCCCTCTTTGATTTGAAGTGCTGTCTTCCTATTCCACTCACCTTCATCTCCTCCAACGCCCTCCTCATCTCCTTCAGTGTCTTCTCTCTCTCCTCAAGTCCCCTCTTGATGTCACTCAGTGTCGCCCCCAGCTGTTTCTGTTTGGACACACAAGAGGACACGCGTGGTCAGATCAGAATTCACGTTCACTTTGTGATTTCTTCTTCTCTTTCTGACTCCTGATATTTTCACAACACATTTGTTTTACATTTCATGACACAACTTAGATTTAATTTAACAAACAGGAATGACAAAAAAGATGAAAAGAAAAGTTTAATTTAATTGATGTAAGATTGAGTTTGGGCTTGAAGAGTGTGTCAAATACAGAAGACAGTTTGAAGGCACACTGGTGTGTGAGTTAGTTCTTGACGTTTAGAAGACATCACATCGACAAACTAGGAAATGTGAAGTTCACACAACACCAAAAATAATAAAAACACACTGAAGTGTAAAGTAAAGAAACTGGTGAAAGGCCAGGAGGACTTAAACACGTCATGTCAGTAATTAGAGGATCTACAAGGCCATTTGATATCCTGAGCCAGACATGTGAGGACGTTGTCTGCCGTTGTCAAGAAAGGTACACGAAATAGAAAAACAATTCTGTTGAATTCAGGAAGAAGGCAACTGAAAGGAATTCTAAAACTCAAAATGATATTTTTATATGTTACTCACCCCATTTGATTTGTTTAAATGAGATTTTTTTAAACAAAATGTTTATTATTTTTATGTTTTTTGGTTTCTCCAGAGCCTTCAAGACCATCCAGCAATCCCTGTCAGCTCAGAGATGCACAGGTGGGTTTGCTTGTGGTGTCCTGGAGCCTCATGTATAACACCGTGCATAGAAACATAGAATTCACACTAAGATATGGCATACGGACAAAAGTCGAAATGTGTGTATGCACAGAAAAATCCAGATACATATATCAGTGAGTACATCACCTTCCACGTTCTTCTGCTACATAATTCCCAGTCAGCCTGAATTGTAACGCACATGTACGCACCTGCCGCCTCTCCCAGACTCCTCCCAGAATTATGCCTCTTGGAAAATACAAATCAATATAAATATTCCCTTAAGTTCAGCATTCTGTCAAAAGACAATGGCAAAGCATGGGGATCAAAGAAGAATTTCAGCAAATGCCAAGTGGAGGCAAGTAAAAACATACTATTTGTTGGTTTAAGCAATGGTATAAATAACAAAAGGAAGTTGATCAAGTGACATACAGTGACGGAGAAACTAGAAATTTCAAGCGCAGAAAGTCGCACAGTTCTCAAAATAAAAAAGAAGGGGTCAGATATCAAAGATGCAGTAAAAAGGCGAGTGTCATATTGAACCTTATTAGGGTACAGAGAAAAAAAAATAGGGACACATTGGAAAAAAAATCTTAAAATTTCCTCTTTAATCACACAGTTAATTTTGTCATTAAAGTAGAACGTTATAAACTTCATCTTAAAATCATTTAATTTACTAGTTTCTCATATTCCATCGTAACTAAAGTAGCACGTTAAATGCTCCATAATTCTATGTGTTTGTCTATGTGTGTTAATCACTAAGTGCTTCTTAAACAGACATTCTCTTACGCCGACAGGACACAGAATACATTACATTCATGATATTACAGCTCTCTGAACAAGTTATATACTAAGATGTATACTTGATATCATTTTAATAATGATTTGAATTAAAGCACGTATTAATCATGGTGGCACATTGGCACAGTGGTAGCGATGAGTTGGCGCCCATCCGGAGATTGTTCCTGCCACCTGCAAGATGCCTGCGCTACCCTGTGCACGACCCTCAATTAAATAATTTAGTGCAGCAGTACTGTCTCTTACTCCCAATTCCTGTTATTCCTTTTCATGCTACAAGTAACCAATCTCCACACAATAAGTCCTTTAATAAATGTAAAACCATCTCTAAGCTTAGCATACTGATTCTTCAAAACTTTTCAGGAACACTGAAATATCTTTGCAGTACATGTTTAATAATTTCTCTGCCAGAATACAGCGCGAGGCAAGAACAATCCCTGAACGGGGCGCCCACATGTTTAATTATTAACAGTATACATTATTTAAATTAAGTTAAAAATCTATCTGAATAATGTACAGGCCAAAAGTTTGGACACACCTCCTCATTCAATGTGTTTTCTTTCTTTTCATGACCATTTATAGCACTCCATCACTCTCCTTCTTGGTCAAATAGCCCTTACACAGCCTGGAGGTGTGTTTGGGGTCATTGTCCTGTTGAAAAATAAATGATCGTCCAACTAACCTGACTTCTGCACAACACAACTGCTGGTCCCAACCCCATTGATAAAGCAAGAAATTCCACTAAATAACCCTGATAAGGCACACCTGTGAAGTGAAAACCATTTCAGGTGACTACCTGTTGAAGCTCATCAAGAGAATGCCAAGAGTGTGCAAAGCAGTAATCAGAGCAAAGGGTGGCTATTTTGAAGAAACTGGAATATAAAACATGTTTTCAGTTATTTCAGCTTTTTTTGTTAAGTACATAACTCCACATGTGTTCATTCATAGTTTTGATGCCTTCAGTCATGAAAATAAAGAAAACACATTGAATGAGAAGGTGTGTGCAAACTTTTGGCCTGTACTGTACATACTTTACTGCATTTCATCTTAAAAATGATATCAAGAGCTTCAAGAAGAAAGATCTTGGAAATCTAAATCTACTTAGAAGACAGTCATCATCATCTGTAAATATGCACTCTCTTCAATTGAACTGAATTGAATTCCTTTATTCTTATTGTACGGTAAAATAAGATTCAATATGCAAACTGTCCATAAACTTATTTTCCTATAAAATGATAAAATAATAATAATAATAATAATAATAATAATAATAATAATATGATAAAAAACTATGAAAAATGTACAATATGAAAGCTTAAGTGGCTCAGGTTGTGCAATATTACAACTGTAGTGCAAGTTTACAGTGCAGTTTTGAAGTGCAAAGAGCAAACAGTTCTACTGGGAGGACACGATGGACTGATTGACTGCGTTTACAGCTCTTGGGTTCACACTGTTTCTAAACCGCGAGGTCTGTACAGGAAAGGCTCTGAAGTGTTTGCTGTATGGAAGGTGTTCAAATAGACTGTGCCCATGGTTGAGGCAGCATGTGGAAGATGCTGTACACCGATAATTCTTTCCGCTCTTGACACAATCTGCCATAAAGCTTTCTGATCAGCTGCTGTAGAGCTGTGATTCCACACTCAGATACACTGGTTTAAAAAACTCTTAATGGTGCACTGAGAGTAATAACAATAAATCAGCTATGGTATTTGGAATAGTTTGGCCATTCCATGCACAATTACATTGTTCCAGGTTAATTACAAGCAGATGCCTTAAGCTAGTAATAAAACTAATAAACGCTATGTGTCATTTTGAGTGTATTGATAAAGCCGCATCAGACAACCTAAAAAATAAAGAGAATCCACAGAGGAACAGCAGCACTGCTTTGACACTGGGTACTGCCAGTTTGCAAAACCAAGTTGAAAACTTGTGTAGGCAATAAATTGAGCTGGTATGAGGATGTGTGTGGCTTTATGCCAAGTTTAGTTGTTATACATCACGAAGAGAGTGTAGAAACGGGCGTATGCAACATATTTGTGTGTATTCACCTTTTATACATGAGGCCCCTGATGATGGACTATCTGTCAGGCAGAGCGCAGTTTGGGAGACTCACAACTATGTGAGCAACACTGGAGCAGCACAAGGAACAGGCCTGTCTGCTTTACTCTTCACTCTGTGCACCTCACACTGGAAAGAACAATTTTATTTTTTTTTGTATATTCAAAAATCATCCAAGGAGTGTCTCAATGGGCTTTAAAAGGCCCTGTTTTTGAGAACCCCATACTCCAGATTCCCTAAGAACACAAGAGAAAACTCCCAAATAAACCTTGTAGGGAAATAAAATGGAAGAAATCTTGGGAAGGGCAATTCAGAGAGTGACAGCCCGTACGGCAGGCTGGGTGTGCAGTGAGTGTCAAACACAAGTAATCCTCTTCACAGAGCTAGATGACCAATCCATCATGGCCTCCTCAGAAATACAA
The DNA here is from genome assembly GCA_026402145.1 of Polypterus bichir lapradei. Classification (NCBI taxonomy): domain Eukaryota; kingdom Metazoa; phylum Chordata; class Cladistia; order Polypteriformes; family Polypteridae; genus Polypterus; species Polypterus bichir. The sequence goes on from JANRMT010062807.1 coordinate 11,023,361, forward strand.
CACAACAGTACCAACTACAAGGCAGAATGCAAGAAAAGATGAGACCACTCACTAAATACAGAACTACCACATATGAGGACACAGATTTGTGCAAATACATCAAAACAAAACAGAAACTAATGAAGAAAAATGAGAAATAACAACATCTGACCATCAGCTCATTGTAGGACCACAGCCAGATTGTAGAAGAGGAGTCGGACAAGCCAGCCTCATAATGGCTTCTGTGACTCTCACTGTCACAGCTTCTGTCATTGTGTTGAACAAAGGCAGCTACAGACCCCAAAAGGCAGATGAAAGCCAAGGGGTCTTATGAAGCCATGAAGCCCACCTGAGGAATCACAAACGCCTGTGACCCCAAGTGTCCCCAACATTATGGTGCCCTGAAATGGGGGACTGTGTAGAAAAAGTGCTGTGTCTGTAAAGTGAAATGTCTGTAAATAAACTTAAATGAAAGTCTGCCATGTGCACTTTAATCATGATGTCTGAATTGTTGGATTTGTAATTTGAAACTGTGGAGCAGAGAGGTGAATCAAGGAGAAATGTGTCTTTGTGTTAAACATTATGGAGGTCACTGTATAACAGCAGGTCAGGTCACTTGTAGACATTCACAGATGATTCTGCACTTATGGGGTGTGTTGATAAGGGGGATGAGACAGGGGAGAGCAGTCAGGGGGAGAACTTTGGGAATTGTCTTGAATTTATCATCAGGAAAACCAACAAACTGCTCAATGACTTTCACGCATCAAAGAGCCTCTTTGTCCGGTCACTATTCAGGGAGTGGATGAAGAGGTGATCCACTCCTACACAAATTTGGGGGTCCAAATCTGGACTCAGAACACAAAGGATGTTTGAGAACAAAGGGCAGAACAGTCACTTGTTACTCAGGTGGCTGTGATCCTTCAATGTGGGAAGTGACAGCCTTCACATCTTTAATAACTCATAAGAACATGGCTGATAATGGAAATATTGAAAACTGAAATACTCCAATGGATGTTATTAATAAAAACTAAGACATCTTAACTACAGTAAATAGCATAATCCATGGAAACATATTGAGACCAAAATCAGATTTATACCACAAAGTGCACAGATGTCCTCACTCAACTCTGTCAAGAGCTTATTGTGCATCCAAAAATATCAAAATGTCTGGAGACTCAGATACTGCAGAGGGAAAAATTAAATTACAAAACTACCAAACAATAAATCTAGTGTGGGAGTCTCTGTGGCACATTAACATGAATTTCCGAACTGTTAAGAATTCTGTTTGGTAGAATTCACTGAGTCAGTGAGGCACTTGACAGAAACTGTGACCGCAGGGGATGGTGACGGGGTCAGTCAGGGTGTCCAGACACACCGAGCAGGTGAACTCGTCCTGTGACACAAACAGCTGGACTTCAGCCATTGTTGTCAGACTGAGGAGAGGCAGGCAGAGAGAATCAGTCAGACAAACAAGGATGATGGGTTTTCAGCAGTTTCTTAAAGTGCTCCTTCATATTAGTCTATCGGTAAGCCAGTGGTTCTCAACCTGTGGGGCGGGCCCCCCTGGGGGAGGCGCAAAGTACAGTAGAGTCTCGCTTATCCAACCTTCGCTTATCCAACATTCTGTATTATCCGACGCCCCACCGCAAAAAAAAAAAAAGCATCAATCGGCAAGAAGAACTGCAAGTTGCGAGCGTGAGCGTAGTCTAGTTTTAGTTGCTAAGTTCATTTTTTCAGTTAAATTTTTCTGTTGTTTTGTTGTAAAACATGATTACAGTGGAATATGTGGCCAGCCCTCTCTGGCATGTGTGTGTGTGTGCGCGTGTGTATCTCTTTCACTTGTGTGTGTGTGAGCCTGTGCCTCTCTCGCGTGTGTGTGTGTATGCGTGCGCGCCTGTGTCTCTCTTGCACACGTGTGTGTGTGCGCCTGTGTCTCTCTCGCACGCGCGTGTCTGTGTGTGCCTGTGTCTCTCTCGTGCGTGTGTGTGTGTGCGTGCGCACGCCTGTGTGTGTGTGTCTCTCAAGCGTGTTTGTGTATGCGCGTGTCTCTCTCGCGCGCGTGTGTGTGTGCGCGTGTGACTTTCTCGCGGGTGTGTGTGCGCGCATGTGTCTCTCTCTCGCGTGTGTGTGCGTGTGTCTCTTTCTCATGTGCGTGTGTGTCTGTCTGTGTCTCTTTCACGCTCTCTCTCTCTCTTGCTGTACAGGGAATGCACAGGGAGAGACTGAACACGTGCGGAAATCATAAGCGCGCACAAACCGAAAGGGAAACTGGCTCGTTTGTATACCTAGTGTGAGGTCGTGAACAGAAGCAAAAGTTTGGCGAACTTTTTGCTCATAACCCGATTTGTACATGTTCAGAGATGTTTGTGAACCGAGGTTTGTAATGTGTAAAATTATAACATAGTTTGACGTTTAATAGGCTTTTTCTTAACACCTCCCATTATCCGACATTTTCGCTTATCCGACGTTCTGCCGCCCCGTTTATGTCGGATAAGCGAGACTCTACTGTAACAAAAAGGGGGGCGCGAAGATGTGAAAAAAAGAAAACAAGAATCAAAAATATGAAAAAAACATCTGTTGAAACCAAAACAAATTAACTTAAACTACATTCTAATACTAGAACAATAAATATAGAGTTAGATAAATGTCGATAAAAGTTAAGTAGGTATAATAAAATATGCATCTACTGTACATTTCATAAAAATGTTAGGGGGCACAATTAAAACTGTTATGTCTAAAATTATCAAAAACAGAGGAGTCGAGATTATTTATTTTGATCTGGGTTTTAACAACAGCAGTCTTAAGACAGTCTGGGAAGAACCCTGTATCTAATAATTAGTTCACTATGTCAAGCACACTATCAATTAGCACGTCAGATACTTCTTTGAAAAAGCTGTGGGTGTTGGATCAAGGAGACAGATGGAGGGTCTCAGTTGGGAAATTATTCTACAAAGATCAGGTAAATCGATCCTGGTGAAAGAATTTAATTTGCTTAAGATCGAATACTGAGGTTTAATAGGATCAGTTTTGGGGGGATGTACTATATGACTTATCATTAATTTTGTGATTAAAAATATAGCACAATTCTCACGTGTTTTACTGATAGTTTGTTGGAGACATTACATTGAGTGACTTGGGTTTAGCAAACGATCAACAGCAGAGAATGAAATTCTTGGATTACCAGCATTATTATTTATAATTTTAGAGGAGTAGCACAGACACATCAGATGGACTGTGTTGTTGTATTCTGTTATTTTAGCCTTCAGTAGTTCACAGTGGACAATCAATTTAGTTTTTCTCCATTTATGCTCAGCTCTCCTCCATGTTTTCTTTAAATCAGACACTCTTTGGGTCTTCCATGGTGTAGATGTGCGTGCTGGAGGATTTCTTAACTGTTATTTCAGGAGTGACTATGTCAGCAGCAGCTCTCACTTTAACATTAAAATGTCCCACCTTACTATTTACCTTATTATTATAACTATTGCAGTAAGCACTGTAAACAGACTGGTTGTTTAAAATGTTAGTAAACTTTGAAGCTTTAGATGAATCAAAGAAGCGTTTTTTAATAATCTTCTCATTAATTTTATCTATCAGTATTTCTACATTAAACAATTAGAGAAAATGGTCTGATAAACCGATACCCACAATCTACCTCACATCAACTTTTAACCCTTCAGTAATCTCTAAATCTAATGTGTGTCCTCCATTGTGTGTTGGCTGACTATCATGCTGGCTCAGATCAAAAGTGTGCAGGAGATTCATGAATTGAAGCTACAGACCATCAACAATGTCATCTCATACGTGTAAAATAATGAAGTGTACGGTTACTCGAGAAGAAGAAGAGTGATGGATCTGATTATCAAAGTAGTTTGGAGAGGTAGAAGGACTAGAGACTCTGTACTAACAGGACATTATGAGAGCTCAGGGGAATAAAGAATTTCTTAAGTGCTGTGTTGTTTGATATTGAAAAGCAGATGATGGGCTATGAAAGGAAGGACTTCATTCAAGTTACAGAATATTGGATCATTTCATTCTAAGCCTCTTACCTGGGGGGTCTACACTATTCAGAGTGGGGTTGATTTATTGACCAAGGAATGAGGTATAAAATGGACCTCGGCCAGGCAGGGTCCTTAGCCCATTACGGTTTAATGTCATGATTAGTGATGATGTCTTTCCTCACATAAGAATAGAGGAGCATGAAGTGTCACAGATACTTGTCAGGACCACCAAATCAATAAGAACACAAACTCACCTGTAAAAGCTCTTCAGAGGTTCAGATGACAGCAGGAGGACAGTTGGAGCTTCAGGACCTGCACATGAAAAGAGCAGAATGGGGACAGTGAAGACGGCGTTTGGCTACATCAGTCCATTCACTGGCCAGTAATTAGTAAAACAGAACAGTTGAAATGTGACACAAACTGACGAGCAGTGGCCTGCTGAAGCCCACTAAAGCACCACACAGTGCCCACCATACCCAATGGCACATCTTGTCAGCACACTGGGCTCACTGGTGTTTAAAGACTTTTGGTAGACTCACCAACTCTCACTTTATGTCTCGGTGTTTCTTCTTCACCCCAGACAGTCTTCAGGTCCTCTCAGTCAGAGAAGTCGGTCATGAAGAGTTCAGCTGCAGAGCCCACCAAGAATGAGCAGAACACAATGTGCTGAGTGTCTTTAAAGGCTTCAGTCATCCTGTGCCTGGGGGGTCTTCATATTTCTATCTCTCTGTGACTTTGTTTCCAAGCACAACCTTTCACAGAGTCTGACTCTCCAGAGGCTTCAGTCCTACATTAAGAGAAGAGCTGCAGGGTCAGAGTGGCTGACATTGGGGGGCTTTTCACAGGGGAGGCCTTATAACAGTGGTTCTCAAACTGTGGGGCAGGCCCCCCTAGGGGGGTGCGAAGTAACAAAAAGTGGGGCACGAAGATGTGAAAAAAAAGAAAACAAGAATCAAAAATATGAAAAAAACATCTGTTGAAACCAAAACAAATTAACTTAAACTACATTCTGATACTAAAACAATAAATATAGAGTTAGATAAATGTCAATAAAAGTTAAGTAGGTATAATAAAATATGCATCTACATTTAAAAAAAAAGCTGGGGGGGGCAATTAAAACTGTTATGAAAACTTGGGTCGCAAATACTTAAAGGTTGAGAAAAGCTGCCTTATAAGAAGCCATCAGCTCTTTGGTGAGGTGCCCTGTTGGTCACTGTACATGTGTATACATCGGGGTGTCCAACTGTGGTTCTGCAGGGCTACTGTGGCTGCAGGTTTTCATTTTAACCATTGTCTTCATCAGTCACCAATGTCTGCTGCTCATTGACTTCTTTTCACTTTATTTCAGTCTCCTTGTTATTTAGAACACAATGGTAGTGTTGGGGTCTCACAATAAGGAGATCACAGGTTTTGCATCCAGGGGTCCTCCCTAAGTGAAATATTGTAAGAGTTTTTGTTTTTTCATTTAACAAAATATGGACCAATGGTGAGTGAGGGGAGCTATTGGGTTTGTGTGTGTGGTCTGCCATAATTGGAGTCATATTTTAGAAAAACTCTTGCTTAATGTATTGTACATTCCACCTTTCGGCATTAGTTAAATTTAACATTTAACTTTGTGAAATGGTGTGACTCAAATCACTTACACCTGAACACCAGTAAGACCAAGGAGCTGGTGGTGGATTTTAGGAGGTCCAGGCCCCTCATGGACCGTGTGATCATCAGAGGTGACTGTGTGCAGAGGGTGCAGACCTATAAATACCTGGGAGTGCAGCTGGATGATAAATTGGTCTGGACTGCCAATACTGATGCTCTGTGTAAGAAAGGTCAGAGCCGACTATAATTCCTTAGAAGGTTGGTGTCCTTCAACATCTGCAATAAGATGCTGCGGATGTTCTATCAGACGGTTGTGGCGAGCGCCCTCTTCTATGCAGTGGTGTGCAGAGGCAGCATAAAGAAGAAGGACGCCTCACACCTGGACATACTTGTTAAGAAGGCAGGCTGTATTGTAGGAATTAAGCTGGACAGTTTGACATCTGTGGCAGAGCGATGGGTGCTGAGCAGGCTCCTGTCAGTCATGGAGAATCCACTGCATCCACTGAACAGGATCATCTCCAGAAAGAGGAGCAGCTTCAGTGACAGACTGCTGCCACCGTCCTGCTCCACTGACAGACTGAGGAGACCCCACACTATGAGACTCTTCAACTCTACCTGTTGGGGTAAACGTTAACATTATTCAAAGTTATTGTCTGTTTTTTACATGCATTTTTATTACTCTTTAATATTGTTTTTTTTTTTTTTTTTGTATTAGTATATTGCTGCTGGATTATGTGAATTCCCCCTTGGGATTAATAAAGTATCTATCTATCTAGTTATATATATTTTTTGACATCAGACACTGAAAGCTGATGATGAGCCCTTCTCTTCCTTGCCAAACATAAAACATAAAAGTAATAAAAGTTAAACAGACGTCATTGAAGTTGATTGTGAGTTTGTGTACCATTAATAAAAATGGCCAGCAGATGTCACTAGAGAGGTGATTTTGAAATGCTTTGAACCTTCCACACGATTTCTGACACAGTTCCTTCAAATGTTTCAATGCCTCGTGAGGCTTATCTCTGTTCATCACTAACTCCCTGTACCTGTGCAGACCCTGACAGAAGCCCCTGTGGGTCAGATGGAAGTCTCCTGAAGCAGTGAGTCCCTATCCCTGCATCACCCCCAGTGGCGCCCAAGGACCTTAAAGGATTGTCCCTCAGGACTACGACTCCCATATATCCTTGCGGGTGTCCTTACTGGGTTCACACCAGTGGAGCACTGCCATCTATTATACTGGGGGAGGAACTGCTCTTGATACTCCACCTCCTCCATTCCATCCATTAATCTCTTCTTTTGAGCAGGATATCGATTCAGCCCCATCTCAGCCAGGCTATTCCTCCTATACGGCACTCACACCCTTTACATGAAAGAACATCCAACCTGTGACCCCTGGCTGATTCAGCTGTTCTTCCATCATTACGTGAGGATTTTCTGTGCAATAGTAGACACAGTTGTGCTGATTTACAGCACCTGAAACTTTAAATTGAGCTTCGTCAGTACTCGTAATTTTATCAGTGATGCCATTGCCTTGTCTTTCTTCATTCATAACCATTTTGCAGAGTTGTAAATGATGATCATGATCATCCTGTAATAAGCCACGAATCAATCTTGGCCGATACATTTTCAGACCTAAACATTACATTAGACGACTCAAAGATCTACGAGAAATGTCTAACTCAGATGAAGCTCTTTGTTTTGATTTTTTTTGAGTCTCTTCATAAATGTCTGACTCACTGACATGTCATTTTCCTGGCTGGTAACGCTCACCGGCCAATCACTTTTCCCAACATAAGGACGTAAAACCAATCAAATCATAAATATAGTTAATGACTCAATAACATTAAAATTAAACTCTACATCTATTTATTTATTAGTCCAGCATTGTGCTGCAGTGGTCACCCCACCTCCTGCCTAGTTTCAGTCACGTGAGTTCAAATCCCATGCCCCATTGTTGTTCATGTGGAGTTTGTATGTTCTCCCTGTGCCTGTGGGTGACCATCTGAAGACTCGTTTCCTTCTCTTTCATCTAAGAGATTCATTTTATGCTAACTGGCTCTTCAGTTCTGATTACTTTGATTGCTGGCATACGTGAGGTGATGGTGTTTGCCTGATGATGAGCCGACACCACATTGAGGTCCATCAAGACTTGTTGTTGTTACCTAAAATCCTGAAATTAACTAAGTGGATTTGAGAATGTTAATGCTTATCTATTTAATGATAGAGAAAGTACAAATTGACCTCTGCAGTCTGTGTTGTTACTTTGGAGTCTCTGAAATCGATTTGTTTTGCTACAAATGTAAACATAAAAGTGTCAGTATGTCTGTATGGGAGCCGTGAGCCTCAGTTCCTCTCCTGCCATAGAACCCGAGTGAAGGTGCAAATTGCAGACAGGAATAAGATCGGTGACCGGTGAGTACAACTGCTTTACCGTCCAGGAGAAGTACTGGGGACGTAACGATAAGAGCGCCTCTTGGAATGAGACGGAGTCCTAAGAAGACTCGGAATTAGAAGAGAGAGGTGCAAGTTTAGTAAAAAGGAAAAGGACCTCCTGGTCCTGGTCGGGGAATCGCTAAAGTAAAAGGACACTGAGCAGCATAAAGTGTGAATGAATTAGTGAGGTGCTGGGAATGCTGATAGTATACTCCCTGGAATGAAACTGAGTCTTTTTAGAGGTTCATAATAAAAAAGGGGGGGATTGGGAAGAACAGATCGTTGTTAAGCACCTCGCGGTCGGGGAAAGCACCGTTACTTGGGAGGGCGAGATTCTTTACTCTGATAGTCTGGTTATATTCCTGACTCAACGGGTCAAGTCTGTCGTGGAAACCATGAGCTGTAACCAGCTTGACTGTTTGTCCGATAAAGAAGGAAACGACAGACAGCGATCCTGAGAAAGGAAGGGATTAGGAGTGAAGCGACATTGGGGAGGTCACGATGGGGAATGTATTAAGAAACAGGGTGTGAATGAGAACCTCTGTTCGGAGAATTATTTTCAGAAAATGTACCAAAATTAAAGAAAGGTGGCTCTCCAAGACACTACATAGAACAGAAAACATGGTTAGATTTTAAAAATAAGAATGTAAATGGTGGAATAAACAGAGCGGGGGGCAGGTGACCAGTAGAAGGCTCTGGTGATATCAGTGAAATACTGGAAGTTAGGAAGATTTTATGTAGAAATACACGAGGGTGCTGTAGTTGAGGGCCGTAGAGAATGGAAATGTTTGATAGATGGCAACTGATAATTAACAGATAGAGAGCCCTGGAAGCGATGCAGAAACACAATGAGAAACTGCAAAGCCAAATGAAAATTATGACAGAAAAAGAAAAGCTGTTCTTGATAATGTGAGAACCACCCCAGAAGACTAGACAAAAGAAGGAAGAATAAGTAAATATACATAAATAAATAAAAAAGAATAGATTGTACCCTGATTATTGACAGCATCGACAGTCCTCCCTATGAGGACAATAGTCCGTCACCACTACCTCAAGGGGCTGATGAAGGAATTAATGAGGGAGAGGAAAAACATTATCTTGATGATTTCTATGACGAAGAGTTTCAGCCAGAGAGAGATGAAGAAGAGTGAGAGGGTAGAGATCACCACCGACCCCAGTTACAATCGGTGCGAGCAAATACTGCGGCACAAAGACACAGCCTGGAGAAAGGGACGCCTCACAAGCTCTGATTCTGTCCCCTCACGGTTAAACATGAATATGAAAGGACAGAATTTCAAGCACCATTAATACAAGTGCCCAATCTGTGATATACGTAGTGCACAACAGCTTGACAGATTAAAACCGTCCCACCTTGATGGTGCATAGAAACTGGGACCTGCAAGAATTAAAAGAGGTGGTATAGGAATTACTGAACACAAAAGAAGTAGGGGGACAGAACTTCATGACGGCGGAGAAACAGCAAGATGACATGTATAAGACCAATGCCGCAGAATGGACTCAGGTCCTTAGAAGGAAGCTAGGTCCAAGCTGAAATAATGGGAGAGGTCAATGGAATGAGACTCTGGGACGACAGGGGGCTGACAGTGGCCAGTATGATGTTCAGTCGACTCAGTTACAAGCACAAATAAACGCAAAATATAAGAAGACTACTGACTGGTCCCAATTAACACACGCTAAACAGATAGATGGAGTGTCAGAATGGGACCATCGTCTTCGGACTCTCTCTGTCTTCACCTGTTGCTGTTCAAGCCACATTTTCAAGTGTTTTGTTAAACCATTAATTTTTATTCAGCCTTCTATTCCCAGTGAACTTGAGACTTAATGGCCCGCCTGTGCCTTTGCACCTCATTTAAGAAAATGGGCCCTTGCGCTGAACCACCACCATTACATCCTCCTATGCTGTCTGGGTTGTACATGTTTCCTCAAAACAACAAAAATCTCTGCTGTCCCAGGTTCCTCTTGGATTACAGTATTCAAAATCTTTTCACTGTACTGCATGATTTTTTTTTGGACTGCATTATGATGAAGTCTGGTTTTCTGAGTTTTTAGCTGCTGTTGTCATAAAAGAGACTATCTGCCAAATGAACTGTTATATCTCAGCAGTATCTCCCTTCTGTCACAACAACTGCCTTTCTTCTGGAGTGGTTTCATCATGCAGTGGCGTGATGTGAGACCATGGGTATTAGCATATCAGGAAAAGGAGGATTGGGAGTACTGTATGTGGGACCTGATATTTGGTCCACCACAGATGGATCTGTTAAGAAAACTGCAGAAGGATTAGTTGTACCTGTAAGATGATTGCTCTGTCATTCATCTTCCACCCCTAAACCTACACCTACTGTATGCTGTTTACCCTTCAAATCTTTTGATTAGACTCGCTCCCTTCATCTCTCTGGGAACAAGGGAAATATGATTTTGGCCGAATAGCTCATGTTGAACCCTTGGTCATTTTTCCAAAGTCATTCTTCCTTTCACATCGTGCACAATATCCTCTCTCACCGAGGCCGGTATTACCATTGTTCATGCTGATTTAGTTAAGCGGGCTGCTATTATTCCAATCCAATACTCCCCTGTGAACTCTCCTATTCTTCCAGTTAGATAAGCTGATGGGTTCATGGCGGTTCGTTCAGATCCTCCATGGAGTCAATGCTGCTCTACACCCTAGGACTCCTATAGGCCCAAATCCTTCCACTATTCTCTCTGCAGTCCTGTCCACTGCTATGTGGTTTTCTGTTACTGATCTCACCAATGCTTTCTTTTCTATTCCTGTTCACCCTGAATCCCAGTTCTGGTTCAAATTTACTTTTAAAGGGAAGCGCTGGACCTGAAATGTGATGCCACAGGGATATACAGAGGCTCCCTGTTTGTGTGTGTGCGTGTGTATGTGGACAAGCATTAATAAAAAAATTGGAAGGTTTTTGGCCAAAGGGTGGTCGTTTCCTGGTGCAGTATGTAGATGATTTGTTGTTATGCTCTGAGGCTCAGGACCAATGCAAAGAAGACACAAAGGTTTTGTTGGTCTTCCTAGTGGAAAACGGGCACAAGTTATCCCGGAAAAAGTTGCAACTGGTTGAAATAAAAATGAAATACCTGGGTCATGATTTGACTGCAGGAGAATGTGCACGTTCTAATGATAGGATTGAGGCTATTAAAATGTACCTTGTTTTATTACAAAGTGGCAAGTTACTGTATGTCTGCCCTTGTAATGTGGGGGTACTGCCAGCAATGGGTTGAAGATTTTGCTGAAAAAGCACAGCCACTCCAAGATTTAGCGACCTCTCCTAATTTGGCTTTGACTGATAAAATTTCATGGACGTAGCAGGCTGAGAAGGCTTTTACTGTTATAAAATAAATTTTAATGTCTGCGCTCGTGTTAGGACTTCCAGACTACTCTCATCCTTTCAGTCTGTTCATGGAGGAGAAGAGGGGTATTTCACTGCAGTACTAACTCAACAACATAGAGATAGACAAAGACCAGTCACGTACTATTCTAAGAAACTGGATCCAGTGACCGCTACAATCCCAGCCTGTTTAAAAGCAGCTGCTGTAACAACAGAGGCCATATTAGCGCTCAAGATGTTGTTCTCATGAGTCCACTAACTGCTAAGGTACCACATGCTGTACATTCCATCTTAGTACAGGCAGAAACATCTCATTTGACAGCCGCACTTGTGGTAGTGAAGTGTCAAACTCACACGGGGAAAACGAATCCAGTAAGTGAGGGAAATGTGCAAGCAGACATGTGGGCAAAGAAAGCCGCCTGGGATCCCACTTCACCACTAACCTCTTTATTTCTATAACAGGAGGAGGAACAAGAGTCACCTGAGGATGCAGTTTCATCTTTACAAACTGTAGCAACAGAAAAGGAGATAAAGACGTGGCAGAAAGAGGGTGCAGAAAAAGACCCGAAAGGGATCCATCCATTAACTAAAATCCTTTTCTCCCAAAAACTTCCTTTCCAAGAGGAGAACTCTGGGAAATCGAAATCGACTTAGAAGCCAATCATCAACATCATCATCATAATCTATAAATACGAGGCGCTCTCCTCTAATTCTTCTAACAACACTAAAGTAGCTATGGTATTTGGAATGGTTTGACCATTCCATTCACCATTCTATTGTTACAGAATCATTACAATCAAGTGAGTGAAATTTGTAAATGATATACATTTGATTTTGGTGTATTTGACACATCCCGCGACATTGTTGTGAATCTGAAAAAAGGGAGAGCACACAGAAACAGTGGCACTGCTTTGACACTGGGTGCTGATAGCAGAAGAGTGTGTATGCACGGGGGGAGGCTGCAGTGAAAATATGCACAGCTTATAGGCAAGTTTAGATTTTACACATCTCAAAGTGAGTGCGGAAATGGGTGTACGCAACATTTTTGTGCACATGCAACGTTTATACATGAGACCCCTGGACATTGGTCAAAATTGATAAATATACACAAGCCAGATCTGCAATAGAAATAAAATCTTGCACTTCTTCATTCTGGCTGCTCCCGTTAGGGTTACCCACAGCAGATCATCTTGTTCCATATCGTCCTGTCCTCATCATCTTGCTCTGTTACCCCCGTAACCTGCATAAGCTCTCTGAGCACATTTATAAACCTTTTCTTAGGAATTCCTCTTCTCCTATTACCTGGAAGTGCTATCCTTAGCATTCTTCTACCAATATACCCAGCATCTCTCCTCTGCACGTGTCCAAACCAACGCAATCTCACCTCTCTGACTTTGTTTCCCAACTGTCCAACTTGAGCTGACCCTTTAATGTCCTCATTTTTAATCCTCCAACTTCATCACAACCAATGCAAATCTTAGCATCTTTAACTCTGCCACCTCCAGCTCTGTATCCTGCTTTCTGTTCAGTGCCACCGTCTCCTGCCCATATTACATAGCTTGTCTCACTACCATCCTGTAGAACTTCCCTTTCACTCTTGCTGAAACATGATCTAAATCAGGCTGGAGGCACTGGCTGCAGGTTTTCTAGTGAGGCAACACACCACAGCAACACAGTCAAGAAGGATAAAGCTACAAAATGGCAACAGGCCACACTTACAATTTAGCAATAAAAAGAGTTTATTAATTGTCAATTCATTATTAACACCAAATGCTCAAGTATTAATAATCTGTAATGGACAGGCCTCCAAGAACTCAAAGTAAAGAAACAGAAAAAACATTTAAAGCAAACCAAAATGTCAAGAACGTTCACATTGTAACAGGCCTGGCTCATCTTTGATTAACTCTGCTGGCTATCAGATGAAACGCAGAAAGCAAGCTGATGAAATGTCGGCAAACAGGAGCGCCGCAGAACAATCCCACCACTCAGGTGAGTCCTTCTGAATGAAGACAGACCAGGGAGGGCAGCTGGCTTTGTTCACGTCTTACAAGTCAGTCCTTCTCAGAGTGCCATCCACTTTGTGCTCCAGTCCCAAACTCCAAATGTGCTATGGGGTGCAGTGAGGTTGCTGATCAGGAAGTGGCACTCTATACAGGGCTGATGAATGGAGCCATAAAAATCAATAAAAGTGATTGATCACAAATGGCACATTACATGTTTGTGTGATCTTTGTGATGACATTACAGTTTCAGAACATGCTAACTGATAAATAATAGACTTATTCAGTGCATGGTCAAAGAATTGAAATCAAAAACACATGAACGTTGAAGTCTGCATGCCATGGCTGCCCTCAACAGTTCAATCAGGAGTGACTGACAGTTCTTTCCACCAATCAGCTTTCTTCTTTTGTTTTCAGTTGGTACCTGCCTTTTCTGTGCTGTCCTTTCTGATTTTGTCCTCATCACCTCTGCCACTGAGCGTATTTCATCAATGTCACCTCTTCATTTTGTGGTTTCCACTTTTTATATTTTTCTGCCTTCTTCTGTTTCATGGCCAATGTACCCTTTTTGGATAAGTCCTTGTAAGAGTCAAACTATACTCACATATTTGAGAACATCAATGACATGTAAAAAGAGTGTGGCCAAAAAATCAAACATAAACTCCAAAAAAAAAGTCCAAGCAGAGTGAACCAACACTGACTAGTGAGGGGGTCAAATGTGACCTTCAGTGGTGGGGGTACAGAAGGGGTCACTTCTGCTTTTAGGAGTTTTCTTTCAAGTAAATGAAGCCATAGCTTTGTGTAGCTGATACTCTCTGAAATAAGAGCTTTCTAATCATCCATCCTGCTGTTGCAGTTTATTGAGCTCCTGTGGCCTCCAGCCTGTAGTCTCGATGTGAAGAAACGTTGTCTTGGGTATCGATATGAAGAAGGAGCTGAACTGAAACTGAAACCTGAACCAACACATTCAGAGTATAGAGGACCCTTCACACACAACCCAGGATATGCTGACATGGAGCAAAGTGACATCCGTTACATTTTTAGGTTAATTTATCAAATTAACAGCTGGGGCAGTAGAGATCCCTGTGTGTTTTTCGGCTATTTCTTCCCTTTTTCTCTTATATGTCGGACAATAAAATGAGTTCATTTCATTTTTATTGTGTTCTGCATTCATTCTGGTGTCCCATTTCTCATAAATTTATTATTTTAAATAATTTCCTTCTATACATTAATTGGTATTCTTCACAACTGTGGTCCCCCGTGGTAACCCTAGCATGCTGTTATGACTCCCTCTTCAGGTCTTAAACATTTCTCTTTGAACCCTGAATGTTTCATTTTATTTGTATTTAGATCTTCTTAAATTCCCACTTTTGGACTCACCCTTGTCACACAGCTGATGAATGTGTTTGGTTTGTAAAGACTCTTTATCATTTATAAATGATAACCTAAATTATTGTAAAAATCTTAAAAAGCCCTTCTACATTGGTCTGTCATGTGAAAGCTCTCGTTTAAATCTCCTGTCCTCGAATGTCCCTCCCCAGTATCTGATTGGACAGCATTGGCTGTCAGCTGACATCACTAAATGAGTTCTTCATTATCAGGGCTAAGAACGGCTGTCTGCACTCAGCCCAGACGTCAGCCATCAGATGACATCCCAGACACGGTACAAGTTCATTGCTACTCAGATAAGGCCCCATCTCCAAAGGTCCGAAACAAAAATATTCCCCTTGTTGTCAGTGGCACCTCCTGGTAGTTGGCACTGCACTGTGGATTTGATTTCTCCATTTTTTATTATTACATTGAACTTTTTCAGTTGTGTTCTGTGGTTGAAGTTATCACCACTGCCCAGTTCTGTTGCTACCTAATTCTGTTGTCTGGTGTTTGTATTGTTCACCAGCTTATGTCACAGCACTGGTGCAGAGATGATCAGTTCCTGTATGGCTGACGTACTTGCAGTACAGTTTCTGAGTCCTATATGAAATCTTACGTGTTGCTGATGACGGCTGATACAGGAGGACCACTTTCACCATTCAGAACAGCTAAGAGGCTTACCACAAGTAAACCAGTCATTTATGACTACGAAGACCACTGCTGCCTGAAAAGCATTAACCACATTTAGGACAACAATGAGGTTTTTTCTCGCACCTTTAAGTTGTTGAAGAAGATTTTTGCTGTTTGTGAAGTAGGTGTTGTATTCCAGTGTGAATTCATATGTGGTTTTAAGCTTACCTTACATTTAGAATCTGTTTGCCACTTTCAGTGTTTCCTCCACTACTCTTATATAGTTGTTAACTACTTTAAACTTAGAGTCCTTTATATTATTCAGAAGACTTTTCTTTATTTTTTTTTTTTTTGGTCGAGGAGCTAATA
Organism: Polypterus bichir lapradei; assembly: GCA_026402145.1. Classification (NCBI taxonomy): domain Eukaryota; kingdom Metazoa; phylum Chordata; class Cladistia; order Polypteriformes; family Polypteridae; genus Polypterus; species Polypterus bichir. The sequence continues at coordinate 11,039,095 of JANRMT010062807.1, forward strand.
GGAAGATCATTTGTCATTTCTGGGACCAGGCTTTACTCCAATGTGGATCCTTCTGTGGCACCTAATTGCGCATGGACATGAGAATCGTTTGCCACATTCAGGACAGCAATAGGGTTTCTCTCCAGAATGAATTCTCATGTGATCTTTAGGAGTCCTGCTGTCTTAGAAAAGCTTGCCACCATCAGAAAAGCTTTGTTTCTTACCTGAATGAATTATTTTATATTTGTGAAGACAACTGTTATATGAGAATCGCATTCCACATTCAGTACAAATGTAACAATTTTTTGCCAGTATGACTTCTCCTATGATTATAAAGTGAATTAAGGTGTGAGAATTGTTTGTCACATTCCAAGCAATGGTGAGGTTTCTCTCCGGTGTGAAGTCTGATGTGACTTTTCAGGGTGCTTTGTTGTGAGAACTGCGTATCACTTTCAGGACAACAATAAGGTTTATCTCCAGTATGAGTTCTGATATGGCACTGAATCATGCTTAAATTTCTCAAATTCAGAACAGTAATGCAATTTTTCTTCAGTATGGATTTTTGCATGTCTGTAAAGACTGCTCTGGCTTGTATAACATTTGCCACATTCAGAACATCAATATTGCATTTTCTCTTTAGTGAGAGTTTGTGTGTTTACTTGAAAAGAGCTAATGTTTAAAAACTTTTTCCACATTAAGAATAGCAATATGGCTTCTCTACAGTATCAATTTTTGTGTGACCTTGAAAACTGCATTTGTCAGAAAAGTGTTCGGCGCATTCTGAATAGCAATGAGGTTTTTCTCCTGTGTGGATTCTTCTGTGCCTTTGAAGATGGCTTCTCCTTGAGAAGGACTTACCACATTCTGAACAGCAATGAGGTTTTTCTCCAGTGTGGCTTCTTATGTGGTTCTGAAGACTGTTTCTCATTGAGAACGACTTACCACATTCTGGACAACAATGAGGTTTTTCTCCTGTGTGGATTTTTCTGTGCCCCTGAAGATCGCTTCTCCTTAAGAACGACTTACCACATTCTGAACAACAATGAGGTTTTTCTCCTGTATGGATTTTTCTGTGGTCCTGAAGATCGCTTCTCCTTAAGAACGATTTACCACATTCTGAACAGCAATGAGGTTTTTCTCCTGTGTGGACTATTCTGTGTTTTTGAAGATAGCTTCTCCTTGAGAACAACTTACCACATTCTGGACAGCAATGAGTTTTTTCTCCTGTGTGAATTTTTTTGTGCCAATGAATTTCACTTTTCCTTGAGAATGACTTACCACATTCTGGACAGCAATGAGGTTTTTCTCCTGTGTGGATTTGTCTGTGCCTCTGAAGATAGCTTATACATGAGAACGAACTACCACATTCTAAACAGCAATGACGTTTTTCTCCTGTGTGGATTATTCTGTGCTTAAGAAGATAGCTTCTCCTTGAGAACAACTTACCACATTCTGGACAGCAATGAAGTTTTTCTCCTGTGTGAATTTGTCTGTGCCTCTGAAGATAGCTTATACATGAGAATGAATTACCACATTCTGAACAGCAATGAATTTTTTCTCCTGTGTGGACTATTCTGTGCTTTTGAAGATAGCTTCTCCTTGAGAACAACTTACCACATTCTGAACAACAATGAGGTTTTTCTCTTGTGTGGCTTCTTCTGTGGTTCTGAAGGTAGCTTCTCATTGAGAACGACTTGCCACATTCTGGACAGCAATGTGGTTTTTCTCCTGTGTGGATTCTTCTGTGTCTCTGAAGATATCTTGTCATTGAGAATCGTTTCCCACATTCATTACAGCAATGAGGTTTCTCCTCACCAGAGTGAATTTCTGTGTGTTTGTTAAGATTCTTGATCTCTGGGAAATGCATGCCATATTCATTACAATAATATGTTTTTTCTCCAGTGTGAATCTTCATATGCTTATTAAGATCACTTTTGTGTGTGAATTGTTTGCCACATTCCAGACAACATTTTTGTCCCGTGTGAATTTGGATTTCTTTCTCCACTTGCTGTCGATCAGTTTCGATGGCTTCTGTCTGTGTTACTTCAGCAGCAGGGCAAGAACTGCATTGCAAAAAGGCTGCTGTCAGGTTCTCTGATCCTCTTGCTGATTTCTTCATACCTTTCTCTTTGTATTGAAGAGAGGGCTGACCAAATGAAGGTGGAGAGAAGCTGCCATTCTTCTGTAAATCTGAAATAACACAAACATTAACTATTTTTTTACTGACACCTTTATCCAAGGCGACTTACAACATTTGAGACACAATTGGTCATTTATGAGTCAATCTAAGAAAGTAATGCTTTCAGCTTCAAGTTAAATTCATAGTAATATAAATTTCTTTAATAGTCATAGACAATGGTATAGTTTTTCCCCGTATAAGTTTGTACGAGATACAACTTTCTTGCTATAATTGAGATTCAGTGTGTTAATTGAGTTTGTTGTTGTTTACAACTGGTCCCAGTGCACAGGGACTTAAAGACCTATTTTCAACATAGAAATGGGATAGGCATACAGTTTTCTGACCGTTCTTAAATGGTTCAGAAACGTTTAGAAGTGATTTTGTAAAGATTATAAATGAAACAATATTTATAAGCTTTGAACAAAACTTTTACGTTTTTTTTTGCTTTATCAATTTTCTTTTATTGTGTGAACTGTTTTAGTTTGAATTTTTAGTAAAGCTTTTAAAAATGAAGATATCTTGTCTGTGGAATCATTTCGGTGTGTCACGCTTTTGCTGAATCCCTATATGTATGTTAGAGCTGCTGAACTTTGGTAATTTTGGGAAAAACACAGCTACACTTTTTTGTCAGAAAACTTGCCATCAGTTCAAGTGAAGTTAGCAGGAGTAATCTGTGTATGGATTCAAAGCCAGAGAATGTGTTTGTGGATCTTACAGATCACTTAAAGAAAATCTCACTACATTCATAATGGCTAACACGGTACAACACCCGAGTACTATAAGCTTAAGAGTGAAATTGAAAGCCTTAAAAACATTCCGAAAAACCACATTGAAGTAGCGCAGCTGTTTGAAATCTTTTGTGAGACGCGCGGTCAAGCTAAAGAGCTGAATTAAAGAGTAATATCTATGCTAAGTAAAGAAACCATAATTAACAAACTGAAAACAACATTCACAGAAAATTCTAAGAAATGGGACCAATTTAGTGACACTACAGCAACATGGCTGAAAGATACAAAGAGCCTTTTAGCACACTCATCTAACAATCAGTTAGTTAATCAATTCAGAGAGATGCAATTTCGAGAACGAGATTGAACAGAAACTAGAGTCCTGCAAGCTTTTCAGTTAAAGTGCGCACTCGATAAGAAATGTGGCTTGTCATCCCAGCTAAGGGTCGTGGCAATGTCACCCCGCACAACAGTTGTAATTGAACAATCGACACTCAATACCATCCTACAAAGGCTGAATGAACTTGAGTGTGACAGACAAGAACGATCTGTAACTAATACAGGGGCCTGTTGACAGACTTGCAGACACAATCTCATTGAGGTTCTCATACAAAATCAAGTCGAATTTCATAAGGCAGTCACCGAAATGGCCCAAAAAAAGGAATCTCCAGTGCCTGTTCTTCCTGCACCACATGGTGAAGTGCCACATAGACAAGTCCCTTTATTAACAGGCGACCCATTGGCTTACTCAGACTTTATCAGAGCCTTTGAACATGCTGTAGGCGAAGTGGTAGAAGACCCTCAAGATAAACTAGATTACTTGATTTGATACACAAGAGGTCCTGTTCAGGAAATGATTAAGGGTTGTGCACGATTGTCACCAAGTCAAGGTTATGAAAAGGCCAGAAAGCAACTTGAGAGTTACTATGGCAACCAAATATTTATAGTTGATGGATACATAGATAAAACATTGAAGTGGCCTCAAATAAAGCAAAATAACAGAGAGACCTTGAGAGACTATGCAACCTTTCTTGATAACTGTATGGACGCAAGGAACCAGGATGAATTCAAGAGCAATCAACATATCTGTACTATCGTCACAAAGCTCCCATTCTCCTTACAAGATAAGTGGTAAAAAACAGCCTTTAAACTTGAAGGAAGAGAAGACAAAGAGGCAGATATTTACGATCTAACTATCTTTATACATTGACAGGCTAGGATGTTAATGCATCTTGTTTATGGAAAGGCCCCACAAGGTAGCACAGAGAAAAAAAAGAAAGGACCGACAAGGCTAAGTTTCCGGTGAAGAGCGGTCAAACAGCAGGAAGTGTCTTCCTTAATAATAATAAAATAATAATACATTTTATTTATTTGTAGGTGCCATTCTAAACACTGAAGGACAATGAACAATAGATAAAATACAGATATAAACAAAACTAAAATATAGCAATTAAAATCAGACAGAGCAATTGTAATCAAAGAGAAGAAGCAGTCTTAAACAAATGAGTTTTAAGTTTAGATTTGAAAAGTGAAAATGATTCAATATTTCTAAGCTCAGATGGTAGTGAGTTCCAGAGCTGGGGAGCAGAGCAACTGAATGGTGGTAAGACGGACGAAGGGGACAGTCAAGTGGATGGAGGAAGAGGATCTAAGGGTGGATAAATTATGAATATCCATAAGGGAATCAATACTAAAGGAAAGAAAATCCAAGTTAATATTCTTAATATTACGGAAAGACATGAGACAGGAAAGCTTAGTATTGGTAAGTGCAAGTTTAACATTGAATGAAATAAGAAAATGATCAGTTATGGGGAGTTCATCTACAGTACAATCAAGCGGGATAACTCTAGATCAGCAAATCAAGTCCAAGATATGTCCTTTGGAATGATTGGGGACATCAGTGTGCTGCTGGAATATAAAACTCTCAAGGCAGGATGTAAAGTCTCTAGTAATAGGGACATTGATATTATCCATGTGCATATTGAAATCCCCCAGAAGTATTATGTTTGATGAAACAGTAGATATGTGTGTAAGAAAAACAGCAAAGTCGTTCAGAAAGTCATTATTTGGTTTAAGGGGCCGGTAAACAGTTGCACTACAAGTATTACTGACGCTATTGAAAAGGGGACTCGAGAAACCGCGGTCAAAAAGACTGTTACTGATGTCTGTGCATTTAAAAAGCCTTGTCTATTTTGTAGTGTCCAGCATGGTCTTTCTGAATGTAGTAAAATCAAAGATCTGCCTCATAAAGAAAGAATTGACTTTTTAAAATCTAAAGGTTTATGTTTTCACTGTCTCAAACAGGGGCATCTTGGTAAGAACTGCAAAGAAAGGATGAAATGTCAGACATGTTCTTCATAGCACCTAGATATCCTGCACATCAAAAAAGAGGCTGGAGTGACATCTTCAGCTACAGCCAGTGTGGCAACATCTACTGAAGGGGAAGCAGAGACTGGACCTTGTGCCTTTACTGGGGCCAGTGAAGAGTGCGTACTGTACAGTATGTGATTCCTGTTAAGGTAAAATCTAAGAAGAGTGAGAGGTATGTAGAAACATACGCCTTTATAGACCCCGGTAGTACAGTAACAATTCGTACTCAAAAGCTCCAGAGACAGTTACACCTTAAGGGGAGAACACAAGTATTCCTCAAAACTATGAGTAACTATGATGATGATACAAAAGTGATAACCAAATGCTCTGTCTTATCAGATTTGCAAGTCTTTGGTCTCAATGATGATGAATATATTGATTGGCCAAAGGTCTATACACAGGTCTTCATTCCAGTGAACAGAGAAAGCACTCCACTACAAGAGGATATCGAGAAGTGGGCAGATCTTATCTTGTATTGACTCTGAAGTTGATCTTTTAATAGGAATCAACAACCCAGAAATCTTCAAGCAGTCGTGAATCATACATGTGGTGTAATCAGAATATAAGTTTAATGTCACTATGCTCTGTACAAAAATTATTTTATAAATCCTCTCACATGTATAGGCCAGGCCAAAGTTAGCACACAGGGGCTCTCAGCATTTAGAACTGCTAGGCAAGCATTTGAAGAGAGAAGGTACAACTATGAAAATGGGCATTGTACTGTTTCTGTATGTTAGAGATGAAATTGAAGACTCTCCTTGCCTTGTTTGGAACCTAAGTAACGACATGCATGTGGAGAAAACAGAATAAAACAGGGGTGTCAGACTCCGGTCCTGGTGGGCCGTCGTAGCTGTAGGTTTTCATTCTAACCCTTATCCTAACTGGTGACCAGTTTTCACTGCTAATTAACTCCTTTTCCTTCATTTTAACAGCCCTGTCTTTAAGGATGCGGTGCTCTGCATTGAATATGACAGCCAAACAAAAATGAGACATGAAACAAGCTAACAAATTACAAGCTTAAATTGGGTCTTCAAACACCAAACAATTTCAATCCCACCATTTTCTAAACAAGAAACTTATTCTTGCAGTTAATTAAACCTGTTATTTAATTCCATGGCCTGTGGCTGCTCTCACTCTGCCACAGCAGACATTTCCAAAACTGTTAAATTTGTTTTTTTATATGAACACTGCCAAAGATGTTTTGGTGACCTGAGCAATCAACTTTACTGAGACAGTCACCTTTCTTTATTTTCAGATATTGTGTAATGGGCACAGGTGAACGGGTCATGTGGTGGCTTGTTTTGTGTCTCATTATTGTTTGGCTGCTAATGTAGGATAAAGTAAGCACTAAAGGGGCCTGAGTCAAGTTAATTAAAATGAAGACAAAAGTTAATCAGCAGCCACAACTGGTCACTAATTAAAAAGAGGGTTAGAATGAAAACCTGCAGCCACTGCGGGCCTACAGGACTGGAGTCTGACACACATGGTACAAAAGAAATGGACAGCGGCTGAACACCTCAAAGATTACATCATCCGTCCTGAAAACCCTTCCATCGCAGCAAACTAAAGTGTGGTCATGGCTTCCTCATCTGTTATGCCGCGTAAATCGTCATTAAAGAAAGCTAAGTTATTTTCTCT
>JANRMT010062807.1:11075985-11092179 GCA_026402145.1 Polypterus bichir lapradei
CCACGTATAGTTATGGATGTCCCTGATAAGCTGCAAGTCGCAAAACAATCATTTGATAAAACGGCCAGAGACCTTCCCAAGCTGAACGTGGGACAAAGCATAAGAATGAAGCCTCTTCCGGAAGACAGAACTGAGATATGGAGACGGGGAACTTGCCTCCTATCAGGTAGATGTGGACGGAGCTCTGTACCGGCGCAACCGAGTGGACCTCAGGCCTACCGAGTCTACGCTCACAGAAAAGTTTCAGGCGAGGCACCGCGCCAAGATGCGCCAACCGAGGCCAAAGTGGAGGACCACCCGGAGCATCCACCTGAAACCGACAGCGCAACCATCTTATAGACAGGGAAGAAGATAAAAACTGAGAATGCATGTGACATCTTGCACTACACACGCAGCGGCAGAAGGATTCAGCAGCCGAAAACACTCGACCTCTGAATATTTACTTCATGTGGTTATGTTTGTTCACTTTCTTGAAATGTTCGAGTTAAATTAAAGAGCAAAAGTTTTTTTCTGTGTAAATAGAGTTGGAAGATGGGGGATGTTAAGGGGTTATACTGCCACCTACTGGCAGACAATATACAAACAGATTGAGAGTCCTGTTGGCAGTTGACTGTAATGCGCAGATAAAATAAAGCAGACACAGTTCTCTTGTGGGAAACAGCTCTGCGTGGTCTGTACACATAAACAGTGTGCCCACCTCGGACAGTCTGGCTGTGCAGTATGGAGGCGGCCAAGACGGGGGTCGGGAGAAAGGAGTTCATGCTGCCGAGTCTCACGAGTGATAGGTGAGCCAGGGAGACAGAAGGAGGTGGGCTGAGATCACGTGACGAGACCCAGCATTTGTAGCCTCTATTTTAACAGATTTATTTCTTATGGATTTTATACCCACCTTTCACTGGTTTTAACGATTTGTCTATTTTTTTATTCTTTTTTTAAAACACGGCACATGTGGACACTTTTGATTTTACTTTTGACTGATTTTCAACAAAAGCACTCGAGCACTTTCCACCATCCCCTGACTTCAATGAGATTTGTCCGCTCATCTCGAGCATAACTATCGACGGTGTTGGTTCAACAGACTCCTGTGTTGGAAGAGAGAGTCTGGAGGGGCTGGCGTCGTCACATATTACATAATGAACTCCACATCAGAATCCATGTTAGTCCTCTATATTAGTCAAATTGTCCATCCCATAATAAGTTCTCGTCTCCTGCTTATCAGAGTTGTGTGGATGTTGTTGGTGAGGAGAATCGACTGACTGATGTTAATCCACTCAAATAATGAATTTTTGTTTTTGTCTTTGACCATGCCAGTAATTTATCAGATTATTCAGTAAAGACGCCACCTGTTAGAGTCTCTTAAGGTAACTGAAGACCACTCAGTCTAAGAAACAGAATCGTAGGATTCATTAATAAATACAAGGTTTGTAGAAATATGAAAACTTCTTAAAAATTGATAAGAGACAGAACACAAGGCAGACAAACAAACAAACAGACACGTAACACACAGGAGAAGCTCGCTGCTCTCGACTCCTTCACAGTTTTTTAGATTTTCTTGGTTATTCAAGTCGTTTTATCTCAAGATTTGTGAGACTTAATCAAGTCTGTTGAACTGGCTCATCTACTCCTGCACCCTATGATTATCACACACAGATCCAAATCACACAATTGGGTATGTGATGCCCTGATGCCAGTCCCGCTGTAATAGCCCACCTCAGACTCATTCCACTTAAGTACATAAGAGTGACCCCTCCAGCCTGTCACTTCTCAGTGCCCCACACTGGGCCTTGGTGTCACCAGCACTAACACTAACAAATGTACAGATGTCTCGGAGACACATGAAGGCTTGTATAACATTTGATTTCATGCCAGTTACCAACCAAGAGGGTCTTACTTCTGCCACCCTTGCTCTTCTGTAGGCAGCAGACACACCACATGCACTTCAGATCAGGTCATATACCTCAACCTAAGCATATTCAGGCCTGGCCAGTACTTGGATTGGAGACCATCTAGGAAAAGCTTGGGTGTCTGCTGGAAGAGGTGTTGGTGAGACCAATATGGGGCTTACCCGGTGGTCTGAATGTGGATCCCAATGCCCCAGTGCAGTGACAAGGACACTGCACTGTAAAAATGGTGCTGTCCTTTGGATGAGGCGTAAAACTGAAGTCCTGACTCTCTGTGGATATTAAAGATCACTGTGTGTCCTCCATGAAGATGTCTTGGCTAAATTTCCCTCCAAGGCCTTGTCATTGTGCCCCCTAATCGTCCCCTCTATCTCATTAGCTAACTGTTTCTCTCACCACTTCACCATCTAATAGCTCATGTGTGGTGAGGATACTGGCACAAAAATGGCTGCCATCACATCATCAGGTGGATGCTGCACATTAGTGCTGGTTGAAGTTGCTCCCCACTCTCTGTGCATAAGAGCTTTGAGTAGTGAAAAAAGCACAATAAAAATATAAACATTATTATTATTATTATTATTATTAAAGTGCAACCTCTCAGAGTTGATAACACCCTGGGCAAGAAAGCAGCAATTTCCAACATCTGTTGCCCTAATATTTGCTTCAGTCACTAAAGAAATAAAGACAAAGTATAAAAATGTCAAAGGAATGTGTCATTTAATTAGCTGAGATGAAATATAAGTGATCGACGTGGACCTCAGCGTAATCATCTGCAGTGCACCACCTATTGCAATGTACGTCATGTAATAATAAAATGCTGATCTTTGTGGTGACATTACAGTTTCAGAACATGCTAACCGATAAATAACAGACTTATTCAGTGCATGGTCACAGATTTAAAAACAAAACCACATGAAATCTGAAGTCTGCATGCCACGGCTGTCCTCAACAGTCCACTCAGGAGTGACTGACAGGTCTTTCCACTAATCAGCTTTCTTCTTTTGTTTTCAGTTGGTACCTGCCTTTTTTGTGCTATCCTTTCTGATTTTGTCCACGTCACCTCTGCCACTGAGCGTATTTCATCGATGTCACCTCTTCATTTTATGGTTTCCACTTTTTATATTTTTCTGCCTTCTTGCATTTCATGGCCAATGTACCCTTTTTAGATAAGTCCTTGTAAGAGTCAAGCTATACTCACACATTTGAGAACATCAATGACATGTAAAAAGAGTGTGGCCAAAAAATGAAACAAACTTACAAAATACAGAAAGTCCCAGCAGAGTGAACCAACACCGAGTATTGAGGGGGTCAAATTTGACCTTCAGTGGTGGGGGTACAGAAGGGGCCACTGCTGCTTTTTGGAATTTTTGGTTAAGTAAATGAAGCCGAAGCTTTGTGGAGCTGACACTCTCTCAAAGCAGAGCTTTCTAATCGTCCATCCTGCTGTTGGAGTTTATTGAGTTCCTGTGTCCTCCAGCTTGTAGTCTCGATGTGAAGAAATGTTGTCTTGGGTATCGATAAGACGAAGGTGCTTATAAATGATAACCTAAATTAAGTCTTATAAAGACCCTCTACATTGGTCTGTCATGTGATGGCTCTCTTTTTAGTGTCCTGTCCCCCTCCCCAGTATCTGAGTGGACAGCATTGGCTGTCAGCTGACGTCACTAAATGACTTCTTCATTATCAGGGTTAAGAACGGCTGTCTGCACTCAGCCCAGGCGTCAGCCATCAAATGACATCCCAGAGATGGTACAAGTTCATTGCTACTCAGATAAGGTCCCATCTCCAAAGGTCCGAAACAAAAATATTCCTCTCGTTGTCAGTGGCACCTCCTGGTAGCTGGCACTGCACTATGGATTTGATTTGATTTCTCCATCTTTCATTATTACATTGAACTTTTTCAGTAGTGTTCTGTGGTTGAAGTTGTTATCACCACACAGTTCTGTTGCTACCTCATTCTGTTGTCTGGTGTTTGTATTGTTCACCATCTTATGTCACAGCACTGGTGCAGAGATGATTGGTCCCTGTATGGTTGACGTACTGGCAGTACAGTTTCTGAGTCCTTCATGAAATCTTACGTGTTGCTGATGACGGCTGATACAGGAGGACCACTTTCAACATTCAGAGCAGCTAAGAGGCTTACCACAAGTAAGCCAGTCATTTATGAATATGAAGGCCACTGCTGTTTGAAAAGCGTTAACCCCATTTCGGACAACAATGACGTTTTTTTTGCACCTATAAGTTATTGAAGAAGATTCTTGTTGTTTGTGAAATGTGTTGTATTCCAGTGTGAATTCATGTGGCTGTGAGGTTACATTACATCTAGGATCTGTTTGCCATTATCAGTGTTTTCTCCACTATTCTTATATACTTATTAGCTACTTTCAACTGAAGTCATTTAACACTAGAATTACCAGAGTCTACGATCCATCCTACCTTAAATCGCTTCTTAAAACCGTTCTCATCTCTCTGTCAGCCTCCTTTGTCCTGTAAATGTGTCGATAAAAACATACTGCAAGCAGCCGGCTATTCCATCCCCCCCACCGACTCAGAACGTGCACGAAATTCTCCCAGCTCATGCCTCTATTACCTGGGAGTGAAGTGGAGTTTTAGAGTGAAAATAATAGATTGTTATTTGGAACACACGTATTTCATATGTGTTCCGTTTCTACAGTAATCTGTGTAAACACAATTTTAAAACAGAAACTTTCATATTTAAGTAATAAATGTTACAAAATGTAGGCATAAACTATAAAATGTGTGAAGCCTGAAGGCAAAAGATCAAATAAACACTTTCATAAAAGGTTCAAGAGGTTTACAAGAGGTTCAAGAGGTTTAAAAGGTTTACAACAGCTTCCGTGGCATACTGGTAAGATTTCGTCACTTAGAAGGCAGCAGAAATGGTGTACCTCCAGAGATCCGAGTTCGATTCTCTGCTGGGGAGAAAATTTATTTTTAACCTTCTCCATTCTGCCTGCCTGAACTCCCTGTCTATCTATATAGTAATAACAGTAATTTTATTATTATATAGGGGCTTCCCTGTCTGCCTGTCATATAGTGCCTTTCCGTCCTATCTATATATCTATCCCCTTAGCTGTTTTTTATATTTCTATTATACAGTGCCTTCCCTGTTTATTTATATATCTAGTGCCTTCTCTGCCTGTCTGTCTGATTGCATATAGCGCTGAACTTACTGCTCTGTACTATTCTGTCCTCTGCATGTCCTGGAGTACAAAAGAAACACCACCATACAGCAACATGTGCGAACTGGCAAGATCGGGGAAAAAAACACGCGGTCACCGATTACAAACCGCAAGATGAATGAAAGAGACAATTTATGTAAAAACATCATCGCACTAATGCAATATTATTTGAAAACAACCAGCGTCAGATCGGGTTTGAATATGCGCCCGATCTGAAGCTGTTAGTTTTCAAATAATATTGCAGGTACTGTGCGTTGAAACTGCTGCACTGAATAAGCTGACGCCTTCTGTAACAGCGTCAGCGTGTATTCAAACCCGACCTGACGCTGTTCGTTTTCAAATAATACTGCATGTACTGTACTATTTTAGAATAAAAACATACATTTGATTTCAGTCAGCCTGTAAGAGCCAGTGTAAATGCATGATAATTGTAAAGGTTAGCTTTTTTTTTTAATTCAGTTCCATTCTCTCAGTCGCGTTCACGATCCCCCCCCTCCCCATCTGACACTGCTGTTTTCACATAAAGACGCACTATAGCTCAAATGTGATTTATTTGGAGACGCGCTATAGCTCAATTGTTATTTATACAGGGAAGAAGGTACAGTGTCAGGTGCTCATTCAGTGTAATAGGAACCATAGCACAGAGAGATGTGTGCACTGCAACAAGTACACATGTCGTGAATGTTGGAAGGGTGTGTGGGAATTGTTAATATTTGAATGTGATGATTTTATATAGTACGGATCGGAAATCAGCAGTTCTTAGCATTGCCCCACACAAGCTGTTGTATCAACCGCCTACTGTAACTTGCTTTATTTTTTCTTCACTTATAGTCTAGAATAAAAGAGCACTTGTTTTGTTATACTTGTACACCAACATATGTTCCTGTGTTTGACGGGCATGCTCAAACAACAGACGTGTAATGCCACGAAAAGTGCACGTAGGCACTTCAGTTCGCAAGCATTGGTACGAGAATGCAGTCACAACTTCGCTGAAGAGCTATAGAGCATCTTTATGTGAAAACAGCAGTGTCAGATGGGGGGGTGGGGAAGGATCCTGAACACGACTGAGAGAATGAAAAGTGAATAAAAAAAAAACTAACCTTTACAAGTATCATAAATTACACTGGCTGTTACACACTGAAATCAAATGTATGTTTTTATTTTAAAATAGTAAGAATAAGAGCAGTTTACTTCTCAAAACGGAGTCGTGCGGGATCAAACTCATGACTTTTTTATTACTAGTCAGCGGCTGATACCATTACGCTACTGTGGTAGTTGTAGTAAGTATGTGTCAATGTGGCATGCTAAGGTGGCTTTTTTTCTGCAGTTATATTTTTGAATAAAAGCGCACTTGTTCTGTTATATTTGTACCTTTTGTGAAAGTGTTTCGTTGATATTTGGACTTCAGGCTTCATATATTATATAGTTTATGCCTACATTTTATCATTTACTACTACAATATGAAAAACGTTTCTGTTTTAAAAATGTGTTTACACGGATTACTGTAGAAACGGAACACACATGAAATGCATGTATTCCAAATAATGATCTATTATTTCCACTCAAACTCCACGTTACTCCCAGATAATCAATCAAGGCATGAGCTGAGAGAAGTTTGTGCACATTCTAAGTTGATGGGGGATGGAATAGCCGGCTACTTACAGCTTTTCTTTTATCAGCACATTTAGATTAACAAAAGGCTGGCGGAGAGGTGAGAATGGTTTTAAGAAGCGATTTAAGGTGGGACGGATCTACGAGTTTTTTCGTAGGCTCTGGTAATTGTAGTGTTAAAGTATTCAGAAGATTTTTCTTCAATTGTTGTCATTGAGGAGCCAATGGAAAAATCATTTGTCATTTCTGGGACAGGCTTTACTCCAATATGACTGTGTGTGTGTCTCTGGAAACTACTTCAGGAAGAATACCCTTTACCACATTCAGAACAGGTGTACTGCTTCTCTCCAGCGTGGATCCTTCTGTGGCACCTAAGTGCACTTTGACGTGAGAATCATTTGCCACATTCTGGACAGCAATAGAGTTTCTCTACAGTGTGAATTCTCATATGATCTTTAAGAGTCATGCAGTCTAAAAAAAGCTTGCCACATTCAGAACACCTTTGTTTCTTACCAGAATGAATTATTTTATGATTGTGAAGAGAATTGTTAAATGAGAATCGCATTCCACATTCAGTACAACTATAAGGCTTCTCTCCAGTATGACTTCTCCTGTGATTATAAAGTGAATTAAGGTGTAAGAATTGCTTGCCACATTCCAAGCAACTGTGAGGTTTCTCTCCAGTGTGAAGTCTGATGTGACTCTGTAGGGTGCTTTGTTGTGAGAACTGCTTATCACAATCAGGACAATGATAAGGTTTCTCTCCAGTATGAGTTCTGATGTGGCACTGAAGCGAGTATAAATCTAAATTGTTTCTCACATTCAGAACAGTAATGAGATTTTTCTCCAGTATGGATTTTTCTCCGTCTATAAAGGCTGTTCTGGCTTGTATAACATTTGCTACATTCAGAACATACATACAGTAGAACCCGAACTAATGTCCCCCATAGGATTGTATGCAAATACAATTAATCCATTCCACACCATACAAACTGTATGTAAATATTTTTTTTTAAGATTTTTAAGCACAAAAATAGTTCGTTATACCATAGAATGCAAAGTGTAATAGTAAACTAAATGCAAAAACATTGAATAACACTGAGAAAACCTTGAACAGAGAAAACTAACATTGCAAGAGTTCACACTACTGTCTTACAAACTGCTCGCTGTAAACACTTTTTTTTAATGAGTTTTAAGCATAGGGAAAAAAATGAACATTTGAAAAATCCATAATTTATACAAAAACTAACCATAAACAACCAAGAAAACTAACCTTGCATGAGTCGAGTTCTGGTATGAAGGAAGTGAGGAGGAAGCTAGGTGGAGAGGAGATTACAGTTTTGAGTGAGAGTCCCACTGTGTGATGGAAGGATGTTCTCCTTCAGGTGTTTTCTCTCTTTTGATTTCTTGGGTTTCTGGTGTTTTTCGCTGTTTAGCTGGTGGATGAGAGTTCGCGAAACAGCGGTCTAATGTGACTTGCCTTTTCCTACGCATTAAAATTTTTCGGAAATGCGAGACGACATGGTCGTTCATCATGTTTATCACTCTGTTAGCAACTGCTTTGTCAGGGTGGTTCTTCTCGAAAAAATCCTGGCACTCGCTCCATTTTTCTATGACGGCTTTAATTGCATCTCTTTTTATAACCGCTTTTTCCTCTTCTTCCCCTGAGGACTGCTCCTCCGTGAGCAACTTATGCTGCTGCTGCTGCTGGAGTTCAGCGAGTTCCTCCGTCGTCAGCTCCTTCTTATGATCCAGGACCAGCTCCTCGATGTCCTCATTGTCCACTTCAAGACCCATGCTCTTGCCCATGGACACAATCTCATCCACAACAGGAGACTCATATCTTTTTAAATCCTGTTCAGGAACGCAGTGAGGCCAAAGTTTCTTCCAGGGTGAGTTCAAGGTCCAGTATGCGACATCTTCCCAGGCTTCACTGATGAGATTGATGCAATGAACGATATTAAAATGGTTCTTCCAGAACTCTCTCAGGGTCAAAGACGTCTCCTTGGTCACATTGAAACACCTGGCGAACAGTCTTTTGGTGTACAGCTTCTTAAAATTTGAGATAACCTGCTGGTCCATGGGCTGCAGAAGAGGAGTCGTGTTGGGGGGGAGTAACAAGACCTTAATAAAGTTGTACTCCTCGACCATATCGTCGACCAAATTTGGAGGGTGTGCTGGTGCATTGTCCATCAGAAGAAGGCATTTTTTTGGCAGATTATTCTCTTCAAGATATCGCTTCACAGTGGGAGCGAAAGCCTTGTGCAGCCATTCCAAAAACAAGGCCCTTGTGACCCAGCCCCTCGTGTTTGCCCTCCACATCACAGGCAGTGTGGCTTTGTTCACATTGTGCTGCTTGAAAGCACGAGGGTTCTCAAATTGGTAAACGACTAGCGGCTTGATTTTTACATCGCCACTAGCGTTAGCACACAGCAAAACGGTTAACCTGTCCTTCATTGGTTTATGGCCGGGCATAGCCTTCTCTTCCTGGGTAATGTAGGTCCTCTTCGGCATCCTCTTCCAGAACAATCCGGTCTCGTCGCAGCTGAATACTTGTTGCGGGATATAGCCTTCGTCCTTCACAACTTTTGTGAAAATTTTCACAAATTCTTTCGCAGCTTCAGTGTTGGAACTAGCAGCCTCTCCATGCCTTACCACACTATGAATGCCACTTCTCTTGCGAAAATTTTCAAACCATCCTCTACTGGCTTTAAATTCCTCACCTTCACCACACATAGAAGGACAGTTTTGCAGCAAATCACCATGAATCTTCCTGGCTTTCTCGCATAACATCACCTCGCTTACACTATCCCCTGCAAGTTGCTTCTCATTCAACCACACTAGCAACAGTTTTTCCACCTGTTCCAGAACTTGAGGTCTCTGCTTGGTTAACATTGTAACTCCTTTTGCAACATCAGCTGCTTTAATGGCCTCTTTCTGCTTGAGAATAGTTGAAATCGTAGATTTTGACTTCTTGTACTCGGCGGCAAGATCAGTAACACGAACGCCACGCTCATACTTTTCAATAATTTTTTTCTTTACTTCGATTTCAATTTTCTTATTACCTTTCTTCTCACCAACACTGCCACTCTTTACTTGCTTGGTTAATTGCAAATTTAATGCAAAAGCACATTTTTTTCTAGTGTGAATTTGGATTTCTTTATCCACTTGTTGTCTGTTAGTTTTGATGGCTTCTGTCTGTGTTACTCCAGTAGCAGGGAGAGAACTGCACTGTAAAAAGGCTGCTGTCAGGGTCTCTGATCCTCTTGCTGATTTCTTCATACCATTCTCATTGTATTGAAGAGAGTGCTGACCAAATGAAAGTGGAGAGAAGCTGCCATTCTTCCGTAAATCTGAAATAAGATAAACATTTTAACTATCATTATAATTATTTTCCTGTTTATCCAAGGTAACTTCCAACATTTGAAACACAATTGATAGCATTTTTTCTGTTCTTCCAACTGGAGCACAGGCTGGTCATGTGACTTACTCATGGTCACATGGTGTCAATAGCTGAATTTGAACCTGCAACTTCAGGGTTTGATGCCCAAATTCCTAACCACTACACACCTTCTAAAATAAATGAAAGAGTACAAGTAAAGTGGTGGCACACTGGATGGCATTCCTTCATCACACTGAGGTGCCATTTATGTTCTGGCCACTCCATGTGTGGTCTTCACATGTTCTGCTACTGTCTGTTCAATTTCTCCAGCTTTCTCTCATATGCCAAAGACCGGCCTGATCTGATCAAATCGATCACAAGTCAAAATCAGTCAATTTTCACTCCAAATGACTTGACCGACGTTCAGCAAATTAGCTGATCTTAACATCTGATCTTGAATGATAAAACGTATGCAAGACAAAGTTCCAACATTACCAAAATACAGAGACACGTCCTTGCCAATCCAACAGTTGTATTGCCTTCCTACAAGAGGTAAAAAATTTGTGGTTTGTAATAAATATGCAAAAATGAAGTCAGCCAAGGAGGATTCTCTGCTAACACTTTCAACAATACAAACCTTATTCAGCATCTGAGAAGTCAACACAAAAGGGACTGGTTTGAAGAACGAGCTGTTCAAAGGCTGAAGTGACCAGCAAACTTAGTCTAGCTCAGTCGCCTACTCTCACTCGGCCTCCAATAATGGCAGCACTTAGAAAACTCAACCTTATAATACTGACAGCAAGAACACAAAACACTTACTGGGACAGCAAAAACAGTGGAATTCGTAAGCCCGAACAACCAGCCGCTTTCAGTTCTGGAAGATGTCACCTTCAAGATCATTTACAGTTGTGCTTGAAAGTTTGTGAACCCTTTAAAATTTTCCATATTTCTGCATAAATATGACCTAAAACATCATCAGATTTTCACTCAAGTCCTAAAAGTAAATGAAGAGAAACCAGTTAAACAAACAAGACAAAAATATTATACTTGGTCATTTATCTATTGAGGAAAATGATTGAATATTGCATATTTGTGAGTGGCAAAAGTATGTGAACCTTTAGGATTAGCAGTTAGTTTGAAGGTGAAATTAGAGTCGGGTGTTTTCAATCAATGGGATGCCAATCAGGTGTGAGTGGGCACCCTGTGTTATTTAAAGAACAGGGATCTGTCAAAGTCTGCTCTTCACAACACATGCTTGTGGAAGTGTATCATGGCACGAACAAAGGAGATTTGCGAGGACCTCACAAAAAGAGTTGTTGATGCTCATCAGGCTGGAAAAGGTTACAAAACCATCTCTAAAGAGTTTGGACTCCACCAATCCACAGTTAGAAAGATTGTGTACAAATGGAGGAAATTCAAGACCATTGTTACCCTCCCTAGGAGTGGTCGACCAACAAAGATCACTCCATGAGCAAGGCATGTAATAGTCGGCCAAGTCACGAAGGACCCCAGGGTAATTTCTAAGCAACTGAAGGCCTCTCTCACATTGGCTAATTTTCATGTTCATGAGTCCACCATCAGGAGAACACTAAAGAACAGAATAGAATAAAGTTAATGTTTTGGAATGGCCAAGTCAAAGTCCTGACCTTAATCCAATCGAAATGTTGTGGAAGGACCTGAAGCGAGCAGTTCATGTGAGGAAACCCACCAACATCCCAGAGTTGAAGCTGTTCTGTACAGAGGAATGGGCTAAAAGTCCTCCAAGCCAGGGGGGGGGTCGGGTCACACCAGATACTGAAAGCAAAGGTTCACATACTTTTGCCACTCACAAATACGTAATATTCGATCATTGTCCCTAATAAATAAATGAACAAGTATAATATTTGACTCCTTTGTTTAACTGGTTTCTCTTTATCGACTTTTAGGACTTGAGTGAAAATCTGATGATGTTTTAGGTCATATTTATTAGGGATGCACCGAATGTTCGGCAACCGAAATTATTCGGCCGAAAATAGCCAAAAAAAGCACTTTCGGTGTTCGGCCGAATAAGTAAAAAGGCCGAATAAATTTTGCCGAACAATGACGTTTTTAATGACACGATCAAATAGTAACCCGCGTAGAGTGAGAGGCGCGCGCTTTATGCAGCAAAAATGTCAGCAGTGTGGAAGCACTTTAAAGCGTCAGAGAAAGAGGCAAAAACGGCCGTTTGCAGACACTGTTCTGCTGAATTGTCCAGAGGGGGTGCATCTGCAAAAACGTACAGCACTTCAAGTTTAATTTATCACTTAAAATCAAGACACCCCGAACATCATGCAGAGTACGAGAAAGACACGGCGGCGGCTACTGCAACAGCAGCAGCGAAAAGGAAAGTAGCTCCTCCCAGTCCTAGGACACCCACTCCATCTGTGGCTGACTTCTTAGAAAAGGCAAAAAAGTTTGCCAATGACAGTGCCAAAGCTAAAGGTATTACTAAAAGGATAATGGAATTCATCGCATTGGATGATCAACCATTCTCTGTTGTAGAGGATGTTGGATTTCGCAGGCTTATAGACCATATTGAGCCCCGTTACACCATGCCTAGTAGACAGCATTTCTCAGACGTGTGCTTGCCTGAGATGTATAACGTCGTTTCAACTCACGTCCATGAGCTCTTGGCTACAGATATTGCAGCCCTCAGCTTCACGACTGATATTTGTAGCTCGGATGTGAGCCCCACCAGTATGCCGAGTTTAACTGCGCAGTGGATCGACACAGATTTCAAGCTACAAAAGATTGTGCTTCAATCACAAGAGTTTAGAGGGTCCCATACAGCTTTAGCCATATCCGAGGCGTTCGCCAACATGTTTGACACTTGGCGTATCGACCGATCTAAAGTGCATGCGGTAGTCAGTGACAACGCAAGAAATATGGCTAAAGCCATTGAAGATAGTGATCTGAAAGGCATACGGTGTATGGCACACACAATTCAACTGGCGGTCAACGAGGGATTGTTGAGTCAGCGCAGTATAGCAGATGTGATAGCGATAGGCAGGAAAATTGTTGGCCATTTTAAACATTCACCGCTTGCCTATGCGCGCCTACAATCTATCCAAGAAGAGTTCGGAACGCCACAAAAACGTTTCCAACAAGATGTGAGCACAAGGTGGAACAGTACATATTATATGCTGGAAAGCCTTTTTGCGCAAAAGCGAGTCTTGACTACATACATAGCAGATCATGACCTGCCCGCGACATTCACCGCATACCAGTGGGTGTTAATCGAGAACGTTCTCTCTCTTCTCGCCCCCTTTGAGCAGATAACAAAAGAGATAAGCTCATCTGATGCATCTGTGGCAGACGTCATACCTTTACTTGCAGCACTAAAGCATCTTTTAAACAAAGAGGCTGAAACAGACCACGGAGTTAAAACAACTAAAAGTGCGCTCTTGGAAGCTGTCAGCACACGATTTAGTCAGGCGGACTCAGAACCCCTGTACTGCATCGCGACTGTGCTTGATCCACGATATAAAGATCATTACTTGGATGTGGGGAAAAAGCTGCGCACACGAGAAATGATCCAGGCCGAGTTGGATTTGGGAAAGCCGCTAGGTGATGGAGACGGTCAGGTGATGCACAGCGCAGGAGATGAAAACAGTGCAGAGAGTAAACGGGCTCATACTACAGATGAGCCGCGCACAGTCTCGCTGTCTGACATGTTCGATGAGATCCTCCAAGAGAATAACCCATTTGCAAGACAGAGGACAAGCTCAACCGCTCAACAGTTAGATGGTTATCTCTCAGAAGTCCCCATCCCCAGGAGCAATAACCCTCTCGAATTTTGGAGGACCAATCAAGGCCACTTTCCCGACCTGGCGCAGATGGCACGCAGGTTGGCTACTTCTATGGGAAATTAATTTAAGATTTTATTTATATTTTGGATTATGGTAACACTTTATAAGTAGTTTCTATTTTTAACATTAACTAACAATGAAAAACCCTTATTAAAAGCATTTATTAATCTTAATGTTAACATTTACTAATACAGTATTAAAACTAAGTATCACATTTTTAATTTTTGAATTAAAAAGTATCAAAAGTGGTAGGCCTATTTGTTAAAATTGTTAATGCACTTATACTAACATGAACTAAATATTTTTTATTATCTTACATTAACGAAGATTAATAAATACCATAACAAATGTATTGCTCATTGTTAGTTAATGCAATAATGTTAACAAAAGGAAACATTGTAAAGTGTTACTACCTATATTTTATATTATGTATTTTGTGAAAATTTAACTATTTTCAGTGTAGTAAAATAATAGGCCTACACTGGGTTTCAACCATTTCATTATCTTGAAGACATTGTTTGTTTTGAAATGAGCAACTGTCAGAAAACTGCAATAAAAATTTCAACTATTCTGCAGGTACTTGTCTGCTCCATGCACAAGCACCGACAGCGAGAGACTGTTTAGTGCTGCATATCATGTCATCGATGAGAAGAGGAACCGACTTTCATGTGAGAAAGCAGAGAAGCTACTTTTCATAAAGAAGAACCTGCCACTTTTCCTGAACAAGTAGGCTAAGTAGGCTTATGTCTAGGACAGTTATTCATTTGTTGTGGGTTCATCCACATTTTTTGCACTATTCAATGCACATTTGTTGTTGTAGACATACAGAGTTACATTCTTTCAGCAGTCAGTTATAGGCCTAACATAGGCTATTCAAGAAGGAGGGCTTCAAAGATGGCCAAATAAAAATATTTTTTTATTTTACTAATTTATTTATTTTAAGTTATATTGTGCTTTGTTTGTATAATATCTGCTGGAATGTTAAAAAAAAATGTTCAGTGTTAAATAAATATTTTGAAATTGTATTTTTGTTATTTGATTTATTTCTCTGAAAAGCAACACAAAATAGTAAAAAGCAAATTTTTACTATTTAATTATTGTAATGGTGAAAAAATTGGCAAAATAAATGGAAAAAAAATGCGAAACACCGCGTTCGGTATTCGGCCTTCAGCCAAGCATTTCATTATTATTCGGCTTCGGCCAAGAATTTCATTTCGGTGCATCCCTAATATTTATACAGAAATATAGAAAATTCTAAAGGGTTTGCAAACTTTCAAGCACAACTGTAGATCCACGATTCCATCTGCCTGTGAGTGTTTGTTGACTCATTTATTTGTATAATTAACCAGTCATTACCAATTTTGACTAAAATCCCTTTTATTAGCCTTTCAGTGAATGTGTAATTAGATGGAAGGAAAGGGATGCAGTGTTTTACTGAGCTGGTACATAAATATATAAATCGTTATCAAGTGGATGTTGAGTAGTTAGAAATTGTCATCAGCCATCTTATTCCCTTGTTGGGTAAAATGGTATGAGCCTAGTTTTTAGACCTAAATAAAATACTAATTATGCATAATAAGCATTGAATGTTAATAGTCACTATACAGTTATATCATACAGATATTATCATAATGTTTTTACCTAAATTAAACAATGGTGCAAGGACACGTATTTCACAGATGATTGCAAATCTCAAACATAAACTGCTTAGTGCCGATGTCTCGACCACAAAAATGTACTCGGAGTGACAGACGACAGCCGAGAGATCCAAAGAAACTCCCCACCAACAGAACAGCAGAATACACGAAGAAATTGTCAAAGATAAAAACAATATCTGAGTCAGCAGCATCAGAGGTGAATCTTCATCTCTGTGAACCTAAAACCACAACAGATGCTGGGCCACTGGCTTTGTGGAGGACCAATAAAAGTCGTCGTCGTACCTGTGCCCTCCTTATATGAGTGGGGACAGCGAGGGTCTGTTCAGTACACATCGTGGATGACAGGAGGACCAGACTGTCCTCAGAACATGCAGAGATACTTAAATTCTTAGATGAGAACCTGAAGGTCACCAAGAATGTCTTGTTTTCAACTTGTCATAGTCGACGGCTACAAATATCTAATCGAAAATTTTATTTGATTAGAAATGTGGAATATGATTTTTTTTTGTTCAGCTTGTTTTTGTTCCATCATGTGTGCATTATGGGTAAATGTTCTTTGTGTATGCTGTATGCACTTTACTATGGAATATGAAGTATATGCATGGCTAA
>JANRMT010062807.1:11092279-11105241 GCA_026402145.1 Polypterus bichir lapradei
TTAGCCATGCATATACTTCATATTCCATAGTAAAGTGCATACAGCATACACAAAGAACATTTACCCATAATGCACACATGATGGAACAAAAACAAGCTGAACAAAAAAAAAAGAAAAACGGTGTTATTGTTGGTATCAGCACATCCTAATGGAATGGAATGGGTGACCAATATCAGGGCTAAACACTCCGATCAGAGCCTTTCTACCCAATAATGCGTCTGAATTTGGGTTTCCTCTACTTAATTGTAATATATGTGAAGATATTTACATCCTCTAGAACCTAATCTAACATAAAAATAAACACGCAAAACATATCTGCTTGTGTCAGGGGGGCACAATGTTTAGCACAGCTACTTTATTGTTCAGGTGTCCTGGGGTCAAATCCTGCCCATAGTTGTTCTATATAGGGGTTCTGAATTGAGTTTCTGGTTATTTTGGTTCTTCCCCTCATCCCCATAAACATGCAGGTGGAGTGGAGTGGTGACTCTAAATTGACCCGATGTGACTGTGGGAGACGGAAGGGCCCAAGATCATCTCCAAGTGAAGATTTCACACCACAGCCAACTTGTCCAAGCCATGCTGCCCAGCAAGTACAGGCTGAGAGCAGAACATAAGATGCTGAAAGAAGACCCCGAGACCCCCTGAATGTCATCATGGCTCGTACAGGTAGCTCTTGTCACTGTTAACTTCAAAGTGCACGAGATTACCATTAGAAAGATGTTAGGTGTGCACTGGATTGAGCAAATTCACTCTTATTTAGTGCACAGGGTGAAGATTGGATTCTTACTTACTAATTTCTTTTTGTGGACATTTCTGCCTTAACTGCCACACAATTTAAGAAATATACAAGTCTTTAGCAAAATATGACTTTTGATATTTTCATTGAACGTAATGCGCTGTTGACCTAACATATGTCACAGCTTCGGTCAGATCTTCATGATGTTCAAGTCATGCGCTCAACACTTTAGAGTTTTCCTTATTCACCCAAGTTATTCTAATTTATCATTTATTAGGTAACCTCTTGTTTGTTATCATGCACCCGAGCAGGTGGTCTTTATCCAAGTTCAATTAACCATGTTTTCCACTTTCATTTCAATCTTCTAAAAACATCAAAGCACCCATTAGAATTTATAAACGCTCTTTTTCTTTTATATTTAATCACATTACTCACTTATTCCAACACTCCCAGGTGACTCTTCTCCTTCTCTCCCATTTCCCTTGGTGATTTTCTCTTCAGACTCCGATAACTCTGATTTCAGCTCTGCAGAATTCTCCTGTGTAGCCAGTTGTCTCGTATTAGTGGACCAGGACTGTAAACTGGATGGAGATTCTTCACAGGCCTCTTGTTTGAAAATATCCTCAGTTTCATGATTTTGAAATTCAAGACCAACAGAGAAATCATTCAAATCCTCAGCTTTAATGGCAGCAGTCACCCCCTTGCACTCCTCCTCCTCCTCTTTAAAAACTGAAATTCTTTCTTCATGATCCTCCAGCTTCACACGCACATCCTCTGGTGTGAGCCGCTCACAGTCCTCTTCTTTAATGTCCAACATTCTTTCATCCACGCAATCTTCTTTGGCAGAAGCCATGCTCTGTGGGAAACTCTTCTCTCTTTAAGTGTCTGCCCTTCTCTTCTCAGATTCACTTCTCACATGGACAGCCCTGAACTGGAGGCCATTAGACACCTCAGTGTATGGACAAGTGAAATGGGAAAGTCCTGAGAAAATAAAAAGTGGGAGAATTAACTTCATAAAGTTAGTGAAAATAATGAGCACACTTCAGGGTCACAGTGCCCTCCATGATGTTTGGGTCAAAGACACATTTTTCTTGATTTCCTCCTGTGCCTCACAGTTTAAAATTACAAATCAAACAATTTAGATGTGATCAAAGTGCACTGCAGACCTTCATTAAAGGGGATTTGCATACATTTCAGTCCCAGCATGTAGATATGACAACACGTTATCTACACTGCGCCATCATGTTTGGACACAGCAATGGCAGGTCTATTAAAGCCGTCATATTTAGGGCTTTGTTGGATATCCTCGCTGGACTTGAACTGAGCATCGGGAGCTTCATTCTGTTGTTATATTCTATAACTTATATATGAGCTCCTATTTGTGGGATTACGGGACTGCATCCTGACTGGGAGTAGTAGGATATTTGGGGTTTGAGGAGAGTGGGTTTGTAGGAGGTTACTCATGACGGGTGTATTTTATGGGAGAGAAGAATAAAAAGTGTGAAGCTAACATCAAAAGTGTTGTGTTGTTATTTAAGTTTAACATTCGTAGTAGAGGATGGCTGCTAATTATAGAATCCTGCCTGCATTTGACAAGAGAAAGGCATACGAGAGCTGGAAAAATGAAGATTTAATATGGACAAGGGTTACTGAGCTAGAAATAAAAAACATGCACTTGGGGTTGGACTGTCGCTTACAGGAACAGCATTGAGATGTCACTTTGAGCAGAAGACCTGAACAAAGATGAAGGTGTGACTGTTCTGATAGAAAGGCTTGATGTTGTGTTTAAAGGAGGAAAAGGATCGTATCTATGAGGATATTCAGATTTTACAGAGTTAAAAGGGCTTGTGCTATTTCTATGGTGGATTAGATCATCGATTTGGAGCAGAGATACTCCTGATGGGTAAGTCCACATCAGATCATCACACTTTTGGATCTCATCGTCACAGATTTTAATGAAAGTAAATTTTCTGGAGACGTTCATGTAATTAAAAGGTAGCTTTAGTAAACAATTGGCCAATTTTAACATAGTTTTTTTTTTTTTTACTTTTCAAATTTTAACATTATAATCACTCATAACATGGCTTTTTTCATTTTGGGGATAGCATAGTATGTACACAACATACAGAGCTGAAAAAAAAAACATTAAAACAACATGAGAACCATTTCTGTTTACTTATATTTAGGTAGAAATAGCCAGTCAGAGTCCTAATCGAGCACAGTGTTCAAACTTTGTGATCTTAAGTCTCATTATTGTTGATCCAAGACACGTGCAACTTCAGTTCCATGGGTCACTCAGATGACCAAATCAGCAGGCCAGGTCTCATTAAAATCTGTGATGATGAGGTCCATAAGTGTGATGACGTGACATGGAGTGACCTGCATGTGTAGATATAACATGGCTGTCCCTGACGCTGAGCAAGCTTTTAAGCTGTTGGATACAAACCAAAGGCAGCTGGCATTAACAGCATGGATGGCATTTACTTTTACTTCAATGGAATTGGCGCTAATGAGAATTTTTTTTTAGTAAAGTCAAGTCTGGTAACAATGGGCCTTAATGTCACACATGAAACTGCGTATTTCACCAGTCAGAGACAACACAATAGATGGCATTCGCAACGCAGCCAGAAGAAGTCGCCATTGCCAGTCAATAATCTGTTAGACAAATATGGTAGAAGATGAAAATGCATTATCGTCAGAGCACTGGGCTAACGAATACAGAAAAATAAATGAACAGGTGATAATAACAGAGGAGACTGCAATACAGAGGACTGTGAAGAATAAAACATTTACAAAGGAATCAAACTCAGACACATTTAGTGTTTTGGTCGAATCTTTAGGATTAGCGGTAATTGATTCTACTTGCACACTCACAGTTTATGGAGAGAAATGCTTAGACAACGACATTAGTCAGCCTGACCAGAATGAAGTCACAAAGCTGAGGAACTCAAACAGTTCAAGAAGCAGAGCTTTCATATTTGGAGGTGGCAAAGTTGTGCATTCCACCAAACGAGTGACAATTCCTGTAAAGATTGGAGAGACGTGACGTGGCACTGAAACAGAAGTGGTGCCAGCTGAAATGCCAATGCTGTTAAGTTAAACATCCATAAATAGGGCAGGGATCTTTTTTTTTTAACATTGAAACAAAGACCACCGCTGCATACAGTCCCTGGGGTAATGGACTACCTGACAGACACAATCAGACACTCACAGAAATTATACAGAATGTGATAAAGAATACTGGATGTGACTGGTTAGTGCCAGATTAGCGCCACGGGGCACTAATGGTAAAGAATACCATGCACAATATTTATGGATACAGCTCATATCAGCCGGTGTTTGGCCAAAATCCAAATCTTCCATGTGTTCTCGTGGACAGACCACCCGCCCTAGAAGGCACCACTAGGAGTGTCAGAGGAGCACATATTCCAGCGCTGAACACTCCAAGAAGAGCATTTACTGAAGCCGAGTGTTCAGACCGAATACGGAGAGCACTCCAGAGACAGGTTAATTCTGAAAATGATAAATCGGAGACAAAGTGGACGACAAAAGAGTGGACTGTGCAGAATGGAAGGGACCAGCAGAGGTCACTGGACAGGATGGAGTTGTGAAATGTGTCAGACGTGGAGGTGCTCTTGGAAGGGCCCACCATTCTAGACTACGTAAAGTCGACGGTAAAGGTGACAAACGACATATCACCAGCAGTGAGAGAGATCCATCCATCCATTATCCAACCCGCTATATCCTAACTACAGGTTCACGGGGGTCTGCTGAAGCCAATCCCAGCCAACACAGGGTGCAAGGCAGGAAAGAAATCCCAGGCAGGGCACCATCCAACCGCAGGTGAAAGAGATGAAGAGAGAGATTTATCTAACACTACATCAGATAATGAAGACACTGGAGATGAAAAGGAGACTCTGAACTCTTCAGTCCCAGTAGAAGATGTTGATGTTGAAGTTGAGCAAACTCACAGGTTAAGACCGAGTCGTTGTGTTTGTCTATAAAAGTAGCAAACTGTGAGATATGTGGGCAGAGATGGTGGCATACAGATAAAGACTTAGATTAGGCTGGCAAAGCATAAATTGGTATAATTTAGAGTTTACTGACCCTGACAGCACTGATGACACAGAAGGGTCTGTTGACACATCAAGTGTGGATAATCTGCAAGTTGAACAAAAAACTAATGAACTGCAACTATGGGATTTGTGTGTGGAAATCACGGAGATATCAGCTGAGTCAGCAAAACAGGAAGAGATAAGTAGCTGGGAAAGAAATGGAGCATCTGAGGAGGTGGAAAACCACAAGATGGATATGCCCTTTAAAAAGACTTCAGCAGGAATCGTACCTAAAGACCACCTAGTGGCACGAGGGTCTGAGGGACAAGATAGGAGTGGGCTCAACAGGGATTGTCCAACATGGGCATCAGAATCTGCTCACCAAGGTCTCTGAGGCGGCACTGCCAGTTTAAACAATGAGGACAGACAGTTGAGCTCCAGCCCATAATAGTCGGGTCGTGCCTCTGCTCATCTCTGCCGTTTTCATATTTTTGTGGCTTCAGCTGGTTGGACGCAAACAGCCCTGATGGGCTCACCACTACCTTGTATCGAGTCCTGTTCTTCATTTAACAAGGCCATCTCAAGTAAACATTAGAATAAAAGTGCATAGAAATACTGAAAGTAGCTGAAAATGATAAAATATATTAAAGCAATAACATTTCAAATATTGCAAAAAATTAAAAAATAAAAATAAACTGCAATGCCATGTCAGCTGTAGATTTTACTGTATCCCTCCAGAAGCACTAGCTTGTGTAATGTTTGTATTTTTTTATTTCCAAATAAACAAATCAAAGTCTCACTTTTACAGTTAAACCGCACGAGCATTTTTCCTTTTAAGAAAATACCAAAAATGAAATAATTTAAATTATTTCTAACAGGTCTCAGTACAAAACAAAGTGCGTGAAATGAAACCTGAACGCGCCCTGTAAGATTACATCGTTCGACGCCACTTTAATAAAGTTTGCCGATGACGGCTTCAGATGAAAGAGGAAAAAACACAAAGAACACGCAGAGCTCGAGAAAAATCAGAAATAAACGACGGGGGCCGTGCGGGAGCGAGCGGCTGAACAAGCGCGTGCCCGAGGAACAGCACAGTTCGGAGCATGCGCGAAGTCAAAAGGCGAAGTGGCGCGGAAAAGTGCACGAGTGCGAAGAGAGCAGAAGGAATCCCGATTTAACACGACTCTGCCAAGTCAAATGTAGCATTACATTCCACGGGACACCGACTGGGAAATAAATTAAAGTAGCACCGGCTAAAAAGTGCGCGACCCCCGTCATCCACAGTAAACTCGGAAAGGTGCGATTTGCTGTGCCCCCTCCTCCACCACCACGTAGCGCTCAATCCCCAACACTTAAAAGCGAACCACGCGGCCTCAGGCACCTCCTCAAAGTTAAAGCCTCTTAGCATATGGCGATCTACCTCACTGCCGGCATTCCCACCCGTACGCGAACCCCACGTTCGACTTTGTCTCACCTTCCGCACCTTTGCTCGATCTTGTGGTCGTGAATAAGTCGGAGCGCGAGGGTCTCATAAGAGCAAACTAGTGTTATGCTGTAGAAACGCCACTACGATGCTTGATTGAAATGCACCCGTCACGTGATTTTGAGGCGCGCTAGCGTCATGACGTCATTGATATCCGCGCCATAGACATAGAATTACTAGACGCCGCATGACCAGCCGCATCGTACGTCAACATCGCCGCCATATTGCGAGTGGCACTGCTGTGGAGTGAAGTAATGGATGAAAATGCCTCACGCATGTGCTGCTTGGGATTGTACAAACCGCTGTACGATACAAACCAATCCCGTGGGATTACATTTCATAGGTAAGGCTGAACAATCGTTTGGGTTATATTTGGCCATTAGAAAATGTTATAATCTTAGCACTCAAGGTCACCTTACGATAATATTAATCAACATTAGTGAAATTAAAACAAGAGATGATAAATCAAAAAGCAATAATTAGCAAACAAACAAAGATAATTGGCAGTAACAGTGCAAAATTCACAATTGGTATACCAGTTTGAAAAGATAGGTTTTGAGGGCAGTTTTAAAATGTGTTATTGAATCGAGCTGATGTATATGAGAGGGAAGAGAATTCCTGAGTCGAGAAGCACAATGACAGACATTCGAGCTCCCATAGCACCGAGTCTGATGTGCGGTACAGAAAGTCGAGCTGCAGATGAGGATCTGAGTGAGCGAGAGGAGTGTCAGTCTGGAGGAGATCAGTGAGGTTGTGGAGAGCTTTAAATGTTCAGAGCGGTATTTAGTATTGTATTCGGTAGTGAACAGGGAGCCTGTGAAGTTGAGAGAGAATCGGTGTGATATGTTCAGTGGATTTAGAACAGCAGGTTATTATCCTGGCAGCAGAATTTTGAATAAATTGTAAGCGATGGATACGTTTTTGTGGGATGACAGATAGAATAGCATTACAGTACAGTAATCTATACGAGAGGTGACTCGGACATTAACCAATACTCCAGTAATGTGTTGTGTAAGAACAGGATGAAGTCTAGAAATGTTTCGGAGATGGAAGAAGGCAGTCCGAGATACTTATATGGGAGGAATTATTTAATAATAATAATAATAACAATAATAATAATAATAATAATAATTATTATTATTATTATTATTATTATTATTATTATTATTATTATTATTATTATTATTATTATTTCATAATTGCCATTATTAGTGTATAAATGGATATAAATAATTGCATGTAAACGATTCACCAAAATCTGTTGTATGTAAACGATACTGTTTTAACCGTTATTGTTTTTTCATCAGAAATCCCGGCTTCCACGTCTACGTGTATTAGTTTAAATGGCACATTTGCCACTCGCAGTAGGGCGGACGCGCTGACGTATCGTGTCAACTGGGCAACACAGTGAATGCGGCGTGTATATATGCCTATGATCTGCACGATGATCTGCACAGTCAGCAACCAAATGGTCAGCCCCTCATCTGCTGAACGGCTTTGGCTCAAAGCGTAAAAGCAGTTGGCCCTGCAGTATCTGTAAGATGTGCTAACGCGAGTTTAAATCCTAGTTGGGGTTCGCGTTAAAAAATACTTTTAAAAAACAGATATGTAGTACTTGTCTGTAAGTTAACAAATACGTTTAGCAGACATTATGAGTGATTCACATGGGGCACCTCGTTCCTTGTTGTGTAGTCTTATTAGTAAGCATATTTTACGTAAGGCAGCACGTGTTATAACAATCCAGCGTCACTCCATGTCGATCATATCAGAGAGGCTAAGAAACGTTTCACCAAATTCGACTTGTATATTCGCACGACGCTCCTCATTAAACGTTTTTACAATTCAGTGATTCCCAGATCTGTAGCTGATTTGTATTATTGATTTTAAAAAGCAATGTGAGTAAAAGCGAGCTCTGCATAACTAATCACAACTGTCTTTAAAACAGAATCAGTGCAATCGACAGCGTCTTCAGCAATTTAAGGAAAGCCTCGGGATTTCTGCGATAATAAGACACAAATGTAAAGAAACTTTGCGAATTCATCCAGAGGTGGACATAAAGATCACTCAAGTACTGACAAGAAGGAGCAGCTGGATAAGCACATCTGGAGCCAAACTTTCAAAAAAGCACCTGACTTTGTCAGCAACATCCTTTCCTTGTGAATTCATCTTGTCAAAGGGGGGTAAATAAGTGGTCTTCCGAAGTGCAGCACAACAGAGTAAATCATCGATTTAAATAGAATTCTTGAAAAAGTAAGCTTTTGTCGTTTCTGTTTTCTTAAACCATCTTCAGTCCCACAATCCCCCGAGTCACTGCACGTTTTACATTCCCTGCTCCTCACCTGTCGTGTTACCCAATGCATCAACACTGAGTTTCATTCAAGACTTTACCGTCTTTCATGTCACACACATAAAATAAGACACACATTTCTTCAACATACGTGTTCAATAATAATAATAATAATAATAATAATAATAATAATAATAATAATAATAATAATAATAATAATATGGCAGGAATGAGAAAAAGCTCAAGATGGTAATATTTATGAGAAGAGCCCTCATGGTATCGGGGTGAGGAGGTGCCTTTTCACCCGTTACGTGAGCTCGTCTGCCGCACCTCACTTACACTGGCACGCGTTACACTGGGGGCAAATGCAATGGAGAATACCGACAACGTACACCTTCAGAAGTGGAATAAATCGACTGTACCCTGAAGCATTCCATTGCCAAACGTAAAAATACAAAGGAGAACATTTCAAATAAACGATGAGTTTTGTTAATTATAAACAATGCAACATAACTATTATATGTGTTGTTATTTTTTTATTTATTCTCACTAATTTTTACATATTTAAATGGAAATGAATATAAGTAATATTTTTATAATAATTCTGATTAAAATACACTGTTAAAATATATTACTGATCAAACTGAGACACATTGGCCTTTTATCACAAAGCTTGTGCGCTGTCATTTAGGACACAATGCATTGTTAACGTCATGCACTCTCTACTGACGTGATGTCACGAAAACAAAGAAACAGCGCAGTCCATGCAAACTCACAGCCTCCTTGATTTCTGACCTAATGATTAGTTGTCAATATCATATACATAAAGTCATTTTAAGAAGATGACAAGTCTGCTATCAGTTCAATAAACGCTCCGTTTAAAATGTTTGCATATACAGAATATAAAACAGAATCTCAATGAAGCGGGACTCGTGAGTAGTAACGAATAATATGTGACACTGAGGAATTATAATTCATTATAACGGGAACATATAAAAACTACAACTTCCTAAAACGGACACTGTAAACGTAGGCATTTCAATGACTCATTTAGGAGGCTTGTCTGTTTATTTCAATATCGATTTAAGAGCTCAGTAAGCCACCTGTTATACTAAACGGCAGCTCAAACAGCACTTAACAGTAAATAGTCTAACAACTCAATATAAGACAATGAAACGAAGAGGCCGCGCCGCCGACAATGAAGGCTCACCCTGTCCTGCTGCGTGTCTGGAAGGCGCTGATTGGCTGAAACTGTTTATAGCGAATTGTCCCAAGATGGAAGTGCCGTATAGCGATCAGAAACGAAAAGACACATTTAACATTCAACCTACCGACAGATTTTACATACAAGAACTGCCGACTGGGGTCCCAGGGTAACCCAAGGAAAATTTAATATAAGAAGCAATCATTACAGCAAAAAAAGAATTATATTAGCAAAACTTTTTCTTACCAGATCATTATTAATTATGTAAATAATGTCATCTAAAAAAATAGATTATTATTATTATTATTATTGTTGTTGTTGTTGTTTTAGTAAATTTATAATTAATTTGCATGTTTTGTACATCAAATAATTGAAATAAATACAGTTATTCAAAAGTCAACCATTTTTATTTATATATTCTTCTCTTTTATCTTTTCAAACTAAACTCTTTAACACTTCTAACTTTTATTTTGTCTTTCAGTTCAAAGTAAATAATACAATTCAAACTAAACCCACTCCAGTCAGTCACAGCACACCATTTGCTTCCTGCTCTGCTCAGTGTGTGCTGACATGTGACACGAGGATCAAACAGCTGCCACCTTCCTGTCTGTGTCTCAGGACCAAAGGTGACTCCTTTTCCGAATTGATGTTCCCCCTGAGCGTTGGACAGTCCCATCTGCAGGTGGAGTTCTACTCACTCCTTCCCATGAGGCTCATACCGCTTTGATTGGTCTTGTAATGGTGGAGTTTCAGCTCTCCTTTAATGTGTGACATGAACAAGGCGTAGCCCCAGCTGCCTCAGGAAGATCCGATGATGTCTGCCACGTTCTCAAGACTTCCAGTCTGGGAAGGCAGTGATGGCTGCAACAGCCACCATGTTCATAAATAATGCCATCAGCCATCTGTTTGTTTTTCTTCTGCATGTGATCTTTTTGGCCAGATAATCCAGATTATCCATGCCACTTTTGGTTGCATTATAGTGTAGTATATTCTCTGATTTTTGCTTTTCACCTTCAACCTTGAAGTCAGGGTACATGGAGAACAGCACCAGTACCGCTTTTCCTTTTGCTGGAACACATAACACAAAGGTAATTAGCCCATAACAGCAAAAATGTCAACTGTTGATGTCCCTGTCTCTGTTAGGCTTCATCTCCTCTGGGATATGTGTCTTTTTTGCCTTTATAGTGCCCACATATGTCAGTCCATTTTCCAGTAAGGCTTCAGCTAAGTGAATGGAAGAAAAAAAAAAAAAAACTGGCAGCTGTGACATTTCTGCCACTTTTGTGCCAAGGTCCCTCAAGCTCTTTCACATCACGGACCCCTTGATTTACGTCTCATTTCCTACCAGGCTGTCTGTCGAGGTGTATTTCACCCTTGAGAGGGTTGCTGCTCACTCCATCACAGTTCCACCCGATTTGTATTCCATATTTGTCAGCCTTGGATGAGATGAATTGTCTGAAACTGCACTTGCTTCTCAAACCAACAAGCTGCTCCTCCACACATCTGTCTGTGCCTCGAATGAAGCGCCTTTACTCACTGCAGCCTCCAAATGGATTACAGTTTCTTTATTTCCACACTCACACCCTTTCTTCATCATATTTAACATTATTATCTGTTATAATGGAACATAAACTTTACATGTTATAGTTACACAACACTTCATGATGAAGCTATGTATTGTATTTCAGACTCTGAACTTATCTCACCTCAGAACAGCAGTCTCTCAAGTTGTGAACAGAGGAGCTGTGGAAATCTCGAGCTGCTGCTGTGCCCGTCTGCTACTGAATGACTAACAGAGTGTCCCTACACCGATGACAATGTGTGACACTCAAACTGAGGACCCTTCACAAACAGTGGCTAAGTAAGTTGCTACATTTATTAAAACTGCAAGGGTGGGATTGGGGGCTTTTGAGTGGGGGATTTTGGGTTCTTTTGACATGTGGATTTTTAAAAAGCAATAATCAAGGCAGAAATAGAAAACAATGAAGTGACATTATTAGGAACAAACTGCTTGACAAAATCATAAAAAATAGCAATGATAAAAAAGCAACTGTGAGGTACAACAAAATATATACCTCTGGGGTCCCCAAAGACCCCATTCGGTAGGATGAGGGTTAAGCATGTTGGACACACGCTGGCGGTGATCAACACACATTTTAAAAAATGAGACAAATATATGTGACGTTTTGAACAAATCATTTTATGACGCAAATAGTACCAATCAGAAACCATCATCAAATGAATGCAATATTATTTGAAAACGAACAGCGTCAGATCGGGTTTGAATTTATGCTGGTGCTATTACTTAGAGTCAGAACAGGAGCTTATTCAGTGTGTGCAAAAACATGCAAGTGGCCAGTTGCTGTGTGCTACAACATGTTGACAGTGATCAACACACATTTTAAAAAAAGCTTGTGATAGTACAGGCAACCGGCCACCTTCGTGCTCCTGCCGCACTGAATAAGCTCACGCCTTCTGGTGCACGATGTCAGCGCAGCACCGGATTAAAAAGAAGGAGAAAAATATATGTGACATTTTGAAGAAATCATTTTATGACCTGAATAGTACCAATCAGAAAACATCGTTACACTAATGCAATATTATTTGAAAATGAGCAGCGTCAGATCAGCTGTAAATATATGGCATTTCTAAAAGTTTGCTTTTTTTCAGTCTGATTCTCTCAGTCTCATTCACGCTCTCCCTCTCCTCCCTTCTGATCTGACTCTAACAGCGCCAGTATAAATTCACACCCGATCTGACGCTGTTCGTTTTCAAATAATATTGCATTACTGTGACGATGTTTTCTGATTGGTACTATTCGCGTCATAAAATTATTTCTTCAAAAAGTCACATATACAGTACAGGCCAAGAGTTTGGACACACCTCCTCATTCAATGTGTTTTCTTTATTTTCATGACCATTTACAGCACTCCATCACTCTCCTTCTTGGTCAAATAGCCCTTACACAGCCTGGAGGTGTGTTTGGGGTCATTGTCCTGTTGAAAAATAAATGATCGTCCAACTAACCTGACTTCTGCACAACACAACTGCTGGTCCCAACCCCATTGATAAAGCAAGAAATTCCACTAAATAACCCTGATAAGGCACACTTGTGAAGTGAAAACCATTTCAGGTGACTACCTGTTGAAGCTCATCGAGAGAATGCCAAGAGTGTGCAAAGCAGTAATCAGAGCAAA
>JANRMT010062807.1:11131501-11161717 GCA_026402145.1 Polypterus bichir lapradei
TTGTTTGCCTGAGGAAGCAAATTTGTATGAAATGTGTTCTTAGTAAGAGTCATTTTAAATGAAGCCACCTGACAAAAGAAGACACCAACTCCTTCATATCTGAACACTTATGTCATGTCACCTCCTCATGCCTCTGTCCTTTAATTGATGACATTCAAATCCTTCAGCATTTCCTCACAGCTCAAACCCAACAATCCAGTCTGGTCTCTCTTCTTCTTCTCGTCTTTCTTTTCTGCTGTTTTCTCATTTCTCTAACACACAATATTCCTGATGTGGTCCCACAAGTGTATTCTACAGGGCAGATTACAGAACTGTGATGAGCACAAAAGGCTCCCAAGTCTTTCTGACAAGTCACACACTTTCTAGTTGCAGACCCTCCATTGTAATATTATACTGAATAGTGTGTGTAAGTCTTTAATTTAATTGACAGATTTTCTCCTTGGGACAAATATACAATCAATCAATCAATCAATCTATCTATCTATCTATCTATCTATCTATCTATCTATCTATCTATCTATCTATCTATCTATCTATCTATCTATCTATCTAATTAACTTCATCTCAGTACATTAAACAGCCCAATGTCTGGTTTTGTCTGCTAAGTCAGTTCTTCACCTTCCTGTCTGTTGCCTCCTCAGTCCACTTATCTACAGTCTGATGACTCGCCTCTTATGGATTCCTGTGTGAAAATCTTTTTGAAAGTCAAGGCACCTGACATCTTATGGTCCACTATAATTAAATATTATCCTATAAATAATCAATAAATGAATGAAAAATAATCTATCTAAATCCAAACTCTCTGTTCACCATGTTGATCATTACTTGAAAGGAGGACCTTCTTATTAATTTTACTTTTTATTTCTTCTTGTCCCCTTTTCTCTCCTGATGTAGACTTTTTCATTTCGCTGTGTCCTTCCTGATGATGGAGACTCACTCAGCTTTATTGTCATGGCTGATTTCTCTTCTGAGGACCTGCTGAAGGAGCTGTCTGGTCTGAAAAAGAGTCTGGAGAAGATCAGCCAGTGGGACACCTTGCCTTTAACTCCATCAGGTAGAGCGTCTGGTCATGTTGTGTTCACTGTTAAAGCTCATTAGGATGACCAGAGTGACAATAACAAGGACAGTGAGATGCATGAAGAAGGCCTGTTCATTAAGATTTATCCATTTTCTCTATTAGGATTTTTTATAGTGCTGTTTACAATGATGAGCTGAATGATATCAAACTCTCACAGTAAGCAGCTGCTTTTATTCAGAGCTCTTGATATTGTGAATGATGGCTGGCGTCTTCAGGACAGATACAGCTGAAGTTAGAAGTTTCCATCCACTTCAGGTGAATTCTTTAAAACTCACTTTATAACCGAACCACAGATTTTATACAAATAAACTACGAGCATTTATGATGTCTACTCTGTGCAGGGCAGAAGTCATTTTTCCCCACCAATGTTCACAGACGTCCGAGTATTTCACTTTTTATTGACTTTATCACAATTCCAGTGGGTCACAAGTTTACAGACACTTTGTTATCTGTACCTGCAATCAGCTTGGAAAATTCCAGAAAATTACCCATTAGGCAATTAGACAATGAGCTTCTGAGAGCCAATCAGGCTCATTGGAGCCAACATGTGGATGGATGTTAAGGCCATCCATCAAACTCACTGCCTCTTTATTTGACATGATGGGAAAATCCAAATAAATCAACCAAGAGCTCAGAAACAAAATGGTTGACCTCCACAATTGTGGTTCATTCTTGTGCACAATTTCCAAATGCCTGAAGGTTCTACGTTCATCTGTACAAACAAAAATACACAAGTATAAGCACAATAGGACCAAACAGCCGTCACACTGCTCAGGAAGGAGACGCATTGTGTCTTCTAGAGAAGAACGAACTTTGGCTGAAAAAGTGCAAATCAAGCCCAGAACAACAGCAGAGGACCCTGTGAAGATGCTGGAGGACACAGGTAGACGAGTCTCGATATCCACAGTTAAACAAGTCTGACATCGACATCACCTGGAAGGCAGCTCAGCCAGGAAGAAGCCCACTGCTCCAAAGCCACCATCAAAAAGGCAGACTGCAGTCTGCAGTGACACATGGGGACAAATATCTGTCCTTCTGGAGAAATGTCCTCTGGTCTGATGAATCCAAAATCCAATTGATTGCCTAGAATAACCATTGTGATGTTTGTAGGAGAAAGGGTGATGCTGGTAAGAAGTGTAAGAAGCTTATGGAAGGTGACATGAAACAATTGGCTCAAGTTAAACAATTTAAAGGGAACACAACCAAATATGGACAAAGTGTAAGTAAACTTGTGACCCACTGGAATTATGAGATGGTCAATAAAAAGTGAAATACTCAGAGGTCTGTGGACATTGGAGGTAAAAACGACTTCTGCCCTGCACAGAGTAGATGTCTTAAATGACAGGCCAAATTTATTGTTTGTTATTACAAAGTATACTGTGTCTCTATGGAGAATCTTTGGGTACCACTGGTCTGACTATGAATGAGGCACATGACCTGCATTGTGAAGGAGCATAAGTTATGACACTATGCCATGTTGCGTGATTACCTGAGGGTGACCCTCTTTGTTGAGGACCCGAGTCGCTGGACCAGGCCAAGGGGGCACACATGTAACATCTGGCTGCGGTAGATAGAGGGTCATTTCCAGAGGGTGGGACTGGACCGCTTGTCTGCCTGGGGGGTTGCCAGTCAGGATCCTGAGCTGTTTTGCTGTGTGGAGGTGTGGCAATGCTCTGTACCAGTGCATGCCCCCCAACCTGACCTGACCTGACCTGACTTAGTACATAATCTGTGCTGGGTTATAAAGTGCCGTACAGATTTGTTTAAACACACAGTAAGATACAGTGCATCCGGAAAGTATTCACAGCGCATCACTTTTTCCACATTTTGTTATATTACAGCCTTATTCCAAAATGGATTAAATTCATTTTTTTCCTCAGAATTCTACACACAACACCCCATAATGACAACGTGAAAAAAGTTTACTTGAGATTTTGTAAATTTATTAAAAATAAAAAAACTGAGAAATCCCATGTACATAAGTATTCACAGCCTTTGCTCAATACTTTGTCGATGCACCTTTGGCAGCAATTACAGCCTCAAGTATTTTTGAATATGATGCCACAAGCTTGGCACACCTATCCTTGACCAGCTTCGCCCATTCCTCTTTGCAGCACCTCTCAAGCTCCATCAGGTTGGATGGGAAGCGTCGGTGCACAGCCATTTTAAGATCTCTCCAGAGATGTTCAATCGGATTCAAGTCTGCGCTCTGGCTGGGCCACTCAAGGACATTCACAGAGTTGTCCTGAAGCCACTCCTTTGATATCTTGGCTTTGTGCTTAGGGTCGTTGTCCTGCTGAAAGATGAACCGTCGCCCCAGTCTGAGGTCAAGAGTGCTCTGGAGCTGGTTTTCATCCAGGATGTCTCTGTACATTGCTGCAATTATCTTTCCCTTTATCCTGACTAGTCTCCCAGTTCCGGCCGCTGAAAAACATCCCCACAGCATGATGCTGCCACCACCATGCTTCACTGTAGGGATGATATTGGCCTGGTGATGAGCTGTGCCTGGTTTCCTCCAAACGTGACACCTGGCATTCACACCAAAGAGTTCAATCTTTGTCTCATCAGACCAGAGAATTTTGTTTCTCATGGTCTGAGAGTCCTTCAGGTGCCTTTTGGCACACTCCAGGCGGGCTGCCATGTGCCTTTTACTAAGGAGTGGCTTCCGTCTGGCCACTCTACCATACAGACCTGATTGGTGGATTGCTGCAGAGATGGTTGTCCTTCAGGAAGGTTCTCCTCTCTCCACAGGGGACCTCTGAAGCTCTGACAGAGTGACCATCGGGTTCTTGGTCATCTCCCTGACTAAGGCCCTTCTCCCCCGATCGCACAGTTTAGATGGCCGGCCAGCTCTAGGAAGAGTCCTGGTGGTTTCGAACTTCTTCCACTTACGGATGATGGAGGCTACTGTGCTCATTGGGACCTTCAAAGCAGCAGAATTTTTTCTGTAACCTTCCCCAGATTTGTGCCTTGAGACAATCCTGTCTCGGAGGTCTACAGACAATTCCTTTGACTTCATGCTTGGTTTGTGCTCTGACATGAACTGTCAACAGTGGGACCTTCTATAGACAGGTGTGTGCCTTTCCAAATCATGTCCAGTCAACTGAATTTACCACAGGTGGACTCCAATTAAGCTGCAGAAACATCTCAAGGATGATCGGGGAAACAGGATGCACCTGAGCTCAATTTTGAGCTTCATGGCAAAGGCTGTGAATACTTATGTACATGTGCTTTTTCAATTTTTTTATTTTTAATAAATTTGCAAAAATCTCAAGTAAACTTTTTTCATGTTGTCATTATGGGATGTTGTGTGTAGAATTCTGAGGAAAAAAATGAATTTAATCCATTTTGGAATAAGGCTGTGACATAACAATATGTGGAAAAAGTGATGCGCTGTGAATACTTTCCGAATGCACTGTAAAGCAGTTCTGCACTGATGAACATAAATGGAACCTAACAATGTCTGTCCGTGAACAGAACTACTGAGCTGTGACCAACTGACAACACAGGAGAGGAAAACAGAAAGTGAGGTGACAAGGGTTAACAGGTTAGACATGTGTGTGCCCAACTGCACCGGCACTGTTTACTACCTGTGGAAGAAAGTCTGATATCCATTGGTGGATTGGACTGGACAGGCTGAACTCGGTCAGTTTCTTATCATGAAGCTCTGAGATGCTGGTATCTAAAGCAGAGGTCAAGTCCACAGAGAAGACCCTCACATGTGTCTGTGGCTCATCAAAATATTGGTAAATTAAACTCACTTCATCATCCACACACCGGTGGGCTCAGTACACAAACTTGATTTGCATGTCTTGTTGTTTTATTCAACTGCACTGCATTTGTAACAAGTGTCTAAGAATTTAACATTATTAAACTCCATCTTAACATTCTCCATTCTTCTCTTTTCTTTGTATTTTCAGGTCATGAAGCTCCAATCTTCACCCTACGGCCTCCTGAACCTCAGAGCAGAGAGGAGTTTTTACAATGTGAGTCTGTCAATTCATGGAGTTTATCATCATTTCACTTTTAATATCTCAGGCCAGGCTTATTATCTGAAAGTATTATGTGAATGTGGTGGGACTGATGAGCAGAAAGTGATGGGGGGGTCCTGTGACTGGTGCATTATGGGATATTGAGATTAAGGACAGGGAGGCACCAAAGCAGTCTACTGGACTTGAGTCTCTTAAGTGTCAAGTGGACTCATGGGAAATAAAAATGAAATTCTGCCGACTACGCCAGGTCCTCCTGTCACTCGACTCCTACCTCCATTGTTCTTTTTCCTTTCTTTCATTTTTTCATTTCACTTTCTGCTGTTTTCCTTTTCTCTTTTCTCCTTTCTGTTTCTTTTATTTCAGTCATTCTCTTACAATATTGATAAGAATTATTTATTTACACAGCATAAGGCACACAATGAAAGCCGCTCAGTGTGCTTCACATAAAAACACAATGTCCGCTCCATTAATATCTACATATACAGTCTATTTGTG
Organism: Polypterus bichir lapradei; assembly: GCA_026402145.1. Taxonomy (NCBI): domain Eukaryota; kingdom Metazoa; phylum Chordata; class Cladistia; order Polypteriformes; family Polypteridae; genus Polypterus; species Polypterus bichir. Next base: position 11,137,067 of record JANRMT010062807.1, read on the forward strand.
TAAAGATGAAGACAAAAGGACTGTTTTATAAATGAATCCCAGCTTTACTATGAAATAAGTTAAAGCTGATTAAAGTACTTGGCCATTCTGTCCACCATAGAGCAGACACTTTATTTTTGATTCATAACTTAACATATTGTAAGAATAAAACTAATTGAAAATAACAGAAGGAAATATTGGGAGACCTTAGATGTTAAAAGACATCATTGGATGAGAATCGACCCTCTAACGAGAATCTCAGGGGTCTTCAGTCACTCAGTAAAGTCCTCACTTAGCTGTGATATGTCGTTGTGTGCCTCACACTGAACGTAGACAAGAGAAGAAGAGGAAAGGACGAAGGTCACAGCTGAGCAAGTCAAGGTGAAGACTACAAGAACACCACCAAAGAGCTTCATGTTCCTTGGCCACAGCAGCTAACATAAAGAAGTTTAAGGTCCATGGGACTACAGCCAAACTCACTGAAAGAACAGAAGGACAGTTTAAGAGGTGAAGAACAAACCAAGGCAGACATCAGGACAGACTCAGGCTGACCACCACGATCAAAGTACAACAGCGTCAAGTAGCACCGTCAATCACTTACTGAATGAGAATGGGCTTCATGGCAGAATATCCCACTTGTGAAAGACAACATGTGAGTCTCGTCAGCGCAGCTCCTGATTGGTTCTTGTTAATTGTCTGTGTTGTGCTCCTCCCCCAGTCCTGTTACACACTCCCAGGTTTCCTCATTCGTTTTATTTTCTCTCCTTTCAGTCTTCTGTCCCCTCACACTGGACATCAACACGGCAAACAGAGTCCTCCATCTGTCTGAATGGGACAAGAAGGTGACACGTGAGGAGGCAAAAACTGAATATCCTGATCATCCTGACAGATTTGACCACTGGCCTCAAGTTCTGTGCAGAGAGGCTCTGACTGGGACTCGCTGCTTCTGGGAGGTGGAGGGCAATGGAGACTTCATGAGGATTGGAGTTGCATATAAAGGACTGAGCAGGAAAGGACTGGGCAGGGAGTGCAGCCTTGGGAACAATGACAAATCTTGGTGTTTGCTGTGTTCTCGTTCTCAGTACTCTGTGTGTCACAATAACCAGTGGATTGTAATCAGTGCCCCTTCAGCCCCAGAATAGGTGTGTATCTGGACTGGCCTGCTGGCTCTCTGTCATTTTATAGCGTCTCACACACAATGACCCTCCTGCACAGGTTCAACACCTCCTTCACTGAGCCCCTCTATCCAGGGTTTGGGTTTTATCTTGGTTTTAACTCCAGTGTAACAATCAGCCACCTGACACCATGTGACCACTGACCAGTACCCTCCACTGGTCACCTGATGTCCCCACACGCTCAGGTCCTCTTTGTGTTTGTAGTTTGGGGTGAAATTAATTTTACAGGATGGGTGGGTTTTGGGGTGAGTGGGCAGCACCTCTGTGATTGAATTTGTGTATGAGAATGCGGGGTGAGTGCGGCTGTCAGGGTCTCCATTATTATTGGTTTGAGTAGCCAATCAGGTGTGTGTGTGTCATAGTGAGGGGCGGTGACACCTCAGACCTACAAATACCAGAGTGACCAGCAGGGGTCACTGTTGATTCACAGCCACATTTCCTTCAGGCTGACACCCCAACAACTACTGAGGCCCCCAAGTGTCACTGAATGTCACCTGTTAAGTAGGACAGGCGTATGGTTCTGCTGGATCAGCACAACTGAAAGGTGCTATACAGACTCAGTATGGAGCGCTCTTTAATAGTGACTATATGTAGGAGCAGAGAGTGACAGATGGGACTGGAGTGTTGTCCACTCACCAGACATTTTGTGACCCTCCATCAGTCACTCAGAGTGTTCTTCACTTCACAATGAATTCACTGTGAATGTCTGAAGATGAGGACTCACCGGTCAGTCAGATGTCGGCCATACTGACAGAGTTTGGTGTTTTAGTTGATGTCACATTAAACTTTAAACTGCACCTCCTCCTTGTCCCCAGATTTGTCACTCTTGGTACCCTGAAACCTCCAACATCTTCAAAAAATGAATTCTTGGTCAGTTGGCACACACTTGACATGGGTGCACATGTGTGGCTTTGCAGTGAACTGGCACCCCGTCCAGGAGAAAAAAATAAAATCTACATGGGTTCCAGGCCACAAGACCACCCAGCCCACTTTAGGCATTCTACCTAACAAATGATCAGTCCTCATGGTATTCAGGGTTCTCATGGAAGAACTTGATGATGACGGTCATGTGGACTTCTGGCCTTTAATCCAGCAATGTAGGGACATCATGGTGCTTTGATCTGGTGGTGGTGGCGCAGGTCACCACCTCAGAAAAACGGAAAAAGAACAGAAGAGAAAGTAGGGGTTAGTATGGATTTTGAATTTGAATACCATGAATAATAATGATAATTAATTGAACATACAGAGCATCAGGATTTAACTAAGATGAAGTTATGAGAATGCCATGTTAAAGTAATGAGTTTATGGCAGTGTTTTAAAGTGCTCCACCGTATCAGCCTGGCGAATTCCTATCGGTCAGCTATTCCATATTTTAGGTGCATAACAGCAGAAAGCCGCCTTACCACTTCGTTTAAGTTTAGCTCTTGGAATTCTAAGCAGACACACATTTGAAGATCTAAGGTTATGATTTGGAGTGTAAGGTGTAAGACATTCCAAAATATAAGATGGAGCAGATTATTTAAGGCTTTGTAAACCAGGCATGTCAAACTCACTACCATTGGTGGACCGCTTCGACTGCCATACGTGCGTCAATGGGCCGCACTGTAACAAATGCTATTATACTATTATACAAAGTTACTGTAGCTTTCTTTTCAATACTGAAAACTTTAAAAAATTTAACACTTAAGGTTTTAAGAAAAGTAATTTATTTCCATACAATCTCCGTACAGCAGTGTACAATTAGAGTCTTAGCATCTTAGCTAGGTCCTTATGTAGGAGTCTTACAGTCTGAGATCTATTTCTATTGTCCCGACACTTGGCATCTCTTGTTAGTAACCAGTTCGTCAATATCAGGCTTGAAATCTTGTGTAGCTGCAACTTTTATGAAGGATGAAAGGTTCTCGACATTAAGTCATGAGTGATGATGGGTTTTGGTAGCTTTCATTAACGAAAACAATTGTTCATAAAGGTAAGTGCTTCCGAACATAGACAGTACTCTCAATGCCAACTTACGGATCTGCACATACGAGGGTGGCAGGTAAGCATACAAGCCTGGCACACCAACTTCGTTGCATTTTCCCATCAGAATAAAATCTGACTGCAGTTCAATCAATTCCATTTGGATATTCTCAGGCACATTCTCAACGTTGTAAGAGTATGGTGACATAAAGTCCTGCTCGTGTGAACTGAAATCACGAAAACGCCCACTGAATTCATTGCTCAGTAATTTAAGTTGGAAAATAAATCCTCCAAAAATCTAATTTTACTTTACTAAGTTTACTTTTAAGTTTATATTGTAAAAAAAGCCGATATGCAAAATGCCCCCTGATCTACACTAATTTTACAAACTCAAAATCACAAAAATTTGTTAATTAACAACTCACCAACTTCTCGCGTCCACTTCAGATCTTCACCTGTAGTCTGCACTAACTGTTTGTTACAGTACTAGCACAAAATTACATAAAACTAGACCAAAAAAAAAAACATGAAAATATCCATCCATCCATCCATCCACCCATCCATCCATCCTCTTCGGGTCGGGTTGCGGGGGCAGCAGCTTGAGCAGAGATACCCAGACTTCCCTCTCCCCGGCCTCTTCTTCTAGCTCTTCTGGGTGAATCCTGGGCGTTCCCAGACCAGCCGAGAGACATAGTCCCTCCAGTGGGTCCTGGGTCTTCCCCGGGGCCTCCTCCCGGTTAGACGTGCCTGGAACACCTCACCAGGGAGGTGTCCAGGAGGCATCCTGATCAGATGCCCGAGCCACCTCATCTGACTCCTCTCGAAGTGGAGGAGCAGTGGCTCTACTCTGAGCCCCTCCTGGATGACTGAACTTCTCACCCAATCTTTAAGTAAAAGCCCAGAAACACAGCGGAGGAAACTCATTTCAGCCGCTTGTATTCGTGATCTCGTTCTTTCGGTCACTACGTGCAGCTCATGACCATAGGGTAGGAACGCAGATCAACCAGTAAATTGAGAGCTTTGCCTTATGGCTCAGCTTCTTTTTCACCACGACAGATCGATGCAGAGCCTGCATCACTGCAGACACCACACCGATCTGCCTGTCGATCTCCCGCTCCTTTACATGAAAATATGCGAACTATTACTACTCGTGATGTTCAGTTCTGACCAGCCAGTAGTGTAGCCTGCCAGGCTGCTGCAGCCTAGCACTTCTGTTGCGACGTTGTTGCTCAGTAACTTTGGTCAAGGCTCGGGGATTAGGGAGTTAGGGGGCGAGATATGGGACAGTGTCACAGGGTATCAAGGAGCTGACACCGCAGCTGCAACTATACTAGCAGATGACGTTTATGGTACCGTAATGCGATGGGAAAACGCGCTTTTCTCAAAAGGCGGAAGTAAAAAAAGTCAATAAGTAACGGCGAAGATGCAGAATGATTCAATCACAAACGATCGTAATCATTTTGTACAAGTTTAGTGCTAACTAGGATCTGTCATGTGGACCGCACAAATTTCTGTTGCGGGCCACATACGGCCCGAGGGCCACGTGTTTGACATGCCTGTTGTAAAGTATAAGCAGGATTTTAAAGTCAATTTTAACTGACACAGGTAACCAGTGTAGTGACATCAAAACTGGAGAAATGTGCTCGGATTTCCTTTTCCTAGTTACGATTCTAGCAGCTGCATTCTGCACTCATTGCAATCGAATTATGTCTGTTTTAGGTAGTCCTGAGAGGAGAGCGTTACAGTAATCTAGTCGACTGAAAAGAAAAGCGTGGATAATTTCTCAGCATCTTGTAATGTTATAAGAGGTCTAACTTTTGCTATATTTCTTAAGTGGAAAAATGCTGTCCTAGTGATCTGATTAATATGTGATTTAAAATTCAGGTCACAGTCAACAGTTACCCCTAAATTCTTTACCTCTGTCTTGACTTTTAATCCTAATGTATCAAGTTTATTTCTAATAACCTCATTATATCCATTATTGACAATCACGAAAATGTCTGTTTTCTCTTTATTTAGTCTGAGAAAATTACTTCTCATCCATTCAGAAACACAAGTAACACATTGTGTCAGTGAATCAAGAGAGTCGGGGTTGTCAGGCGCTATTGATAAGTACAGTTGTGTGTCATCAGCATAGCAGTGGTAGCTCACGTTATGCCCTGAGATAATCTGACCTAACGGAAGCATGTAAATTGAAAAGAGCAGCGGACCAGTATAGAGCCTTGTGGATGATGAGTTTACTATGTCAAGAATACTATCAATTAGCACACCCAATACTTCTTTAAAAAACTTGTTGGTATTGGGTCAAGCACGCAGGTGGAGGGTCTCAGTTGAGAAATTATTTTATGTAAATCAGATAAATCTATCCTGGTGAAAGAATTTAATTTTATTAAAATGGAGTACTGGGTTTTAAATGGCTCAGTATTGGGGAGATGTACTATATTATTTCTAATATCATTCTTTTTTATGAAAAAATACAGCAAAAGCCTCATAAGTTTCACTGGAAGTTATTTGGAGGCATTCCATTGAGTGACCTGGATTTAGCAGACGATCAATCGTAGAGAATAAGACTCTGGGATTACTAGCATTGTTATTTATAATTCTAGAGAAATAGCAGTGTCTCTCAAGACGGATTGTGTTATTGTATTCTGTTATTTTAACCTTCACTATGTCATAGTGGATAGTTAGTTTCGTTTTTCTTTATTTACGCTCAGCTCTCCGGCATGTTCTCTTTAAATCAGACACTCTTTGGGTCTTCCATGGTATAACAGTACTATGATTTTGACGACAGAGATTTGCTGCTTCCTCAAAGCCCCCCGCTGTTGCACAGCTCATTTTGTTCTGCCCTGCCTACTGAGAAACCTGACACCGGGTCATTTGCATACTAGCAGTGATTGGATGTTTAGCTGGGGGGAGGGTGAGTGGGGGATCTCTGCCAAGTGATGTGTGAGCCTGGGGACAAACAGAGCACGGAGGGAAAGAGCAAACAAGCGGTGAAACCTATCATCTCATCTGTGACTTTCCTGTGGATTTTTCAGCTACTGTAGTAAATCTTGTCCATATTCAGTTTGTGGGTAAACTATTAGTTTCTTTCTCAACTTCTAAAAGTTTGATTTAAGGGGGCAGGACGTTTGTTTAAGGGGGCACTGCCCGCTCTTGCCCCAGCGTAAAGCCGGCCCCGACGCACACTCTTTTTGAAGTGCCTCTATTTGTTCATTAAAATATTTTGACAGTGTATTTTAATCAGCATTATTGTAAACATATTACCCATATTAATTTCCATTTAGATATATAAAGTATGATGAGAATAAATAAAAGAGTAACAACACATATAATAGTTATGTTGCATTGTTTGTAATTAACAAAACTCATTGTTTATCTGAAATGTTCTCCTTTGTATTTTTACGTTTGAGAATGGAATGCTTCAGTGTACAGTCGATTTATTCCACTTCTGAAGGTGTACATTGTTGGTATTCTCCATTGCATTTGCCCCCCAATGTAACGCGTGCCAGTGTAAGTGAGGGGCGGCAGACGAGATCACGTAACGGGAGACAAGGCACCTCCTCACCCTGATGCCATGAGGGCTCTTCTCGTAAATATTACCATCTTGAGCTTTTTCTCATTCCTGCAATATTCTGTTATTATTATTATTATTATTATTATTATTCTAATTTCTATTATTATTATTATTATTATTATTATTATTGGACGACACATATGTAGAGGAAATGTGTGTCTTATTTTATGTGTGTGACAGGACGGACGGTAAAGCCTTGAGTGAAACTCAGTGTTGATGCTTTGGGTAACACGACAGGTGAGGAGCAGGGAACGTTAAACGAGTCAGTGACTGCGGGGGATTGTGGGACTGAAGATGGTTTAAGAAAACAGAAACGACAAAAGCTTAGTCTGCCAAGAATTCTATTTCCATCAATTTTTGACTTCGGAAGATTACTTATTTACCCCCTTTTAAAAGAAGCATTGACAAGGAAAGGACGTTGCTGTCAAAGTCTTATGTTTTTTTGAAAGTTTGGCTCCAGATGTGCTTATCCAGCTGCTCCTTCTTGTCAGTACTTGAGTGACCTTTATGTCCACCTCTGGATGAATTCGCAAAGCTTCTTTACAACTTTATTGTCTCATTAACGCAGAAATTCCGAGGCTTTCCCTAAATTGCAGAAGACGCTGTCGATTGCACTGATTCTGTTTTAAAGACAGTTGTGATTAATTATACAGAGCTCGCTTTTACTCACATTGCTTTTTGGAAATCAATAATACAAATCAGCTACAGATCTGGGAATCACTGAATAGTAAAAACGTTTTATGAGGAGTGTCGTGCGCTTATACAAGTCGGCTTTGGTGAAGCGTTTCTTAGCCTCTCTGATGTGATCGACATGGGGTGGAATAGACGCTGGATTGTTATAATACGCGCTGCCTTACGGAAAATATGCTTATTAATTTGTTACAGATTCTAGGTGGACACAATTCTACACCAAGGAACGAGGTGCCCCATGTCATGTGAATCGTTCATAATGTTCGCTAAACGTATTTGTTATATTACAAACAAGTACTACATAACTCTTTTTAAAAAGTCCTTTTTCTAACATTGGTCAGGGACCAAACTAGGATTTATATTCGCGTCAGCACACCTTACAGATGCAGCAGGGACAACTGCTTTTACATTTTGAGCCAAAGCCGTTCAGCAGAGGAGGGGGCTGACCTCGCAGATATCAATGACGTCACGACGCTAGCGCGCCTCAAAATCACGTGACAGGCACACTTCAAACAAGCATCATAGCGGCTCTGCGAAAGCTCGACACGTCAGTATCCTGCAGCAAATCACTAGTTTGCTCTTATGAGACCCTCGCGCTCCGACTTCTTCACGACCATAGGATCAATCAGAGGTGCGGATGGTGAGAAAAAGTCGAACGTGGCGATCGCGTACGGGTGGGAATGCCAGCAGTGAGGAAGACCGCGACATGCTGAGTGGCTTTAACTTTGAGGTAGTGCCTGACGCCGCGTGGTTCCCTTTTAAGTGTTGGGAATTGAGCGCTATGTGGAGGAAGAGGAGGCGGCGGCGGCACCGCAAATCGCCCCTCCAGGAGTTACTGTGGATGACGGGGGTCGCGCACTTTGTTTTGCTACTGCTGCGTTACTTTATTTTCCGATCGGTGTCCCGTGAAATGTGATGCTACATCTGACTTGGCGGAGGCGAGTTCAGTCGGGATCGCTTCTGCTCCCTTCGCGCTCGTGCACTTTTCCAATACTACTTTCCACTTGCAGAGCCACAGCCCCATACGTCACCGCAATTGTAGACCCGCAGTTACAGACCCGGAAGTGGCGTCTCCGTTGTTTCAGGACTGACATCGTAAAATTACTTTTGGAAGGATTCGGCAGGTCTCGTCAAAGCCCGGAAAGTAACGTCGGGTCAGAGACCCGTTTAGAAACCAAATAATACGGATCATTGTAAAGTTCAGAGGGTTTCTGCCATCACGTCGTGCCATACATCAAACTAAACAATACGGATCGTCTCTGTGAAATATTAATATTAACATTTACGTTGTGTTCGGGTCTGTGGGAACCATTTAACATGTCGACAAAATTAAAATCATCAAGATTTGTGTTAATTGAAAATAGTTTTTCGTTTACATTTATGAAATGAAGTATACAATATGATTATAATGTTTACACCACGTTACAGTTTAGTAAAAACGTTAATAATAAAAGTAATTACGTTTTTCAAAATGTACTATGCATGTGTGCAATATTGTTTGTAAACCAATTTAGAATAAACATTTAAGCCAATGTAATATTTTTAAACATGTATGTGAAGAAAACGGCAATACATATTCTCCACTGAATTATGCAATATATTAATTGCCTTATATAGAACTGCTCTAGTTTTTGTCACTTACTATTATAAACGATGGGCCATCAAAAGGAAAAAAAATAAAAATACTAATAAGAACACAATTTATTTATGTAGCACACTTCTTATGCCCAAAATTCAAAAAGAACAACATAACCTATGTAACATTGGCTACAAATAATATCTTCACTAAATAAAGATAAATACAGGATATACAAAACATTCAAATAGAATAAAAGACAATAATGCAGACTAAAATACAACATATAATACTACAAAAAAATCTTGAACAAATAACATAAATTGTGATAAAAATTCAAACCCTGAGTACCTGGACAGACAGAGGAGGTAAACTGAAAGAAGGGGCCGAATGTCAGGTCAGTTTAATGTCCTCCTAAACAAACGATTTAAAACAAATGAATGGAGTCAGCTGATGTCATTAATTTAGGGAGGTCAGTCCACAGTCAGGGCGCTATATACAGCTGAAGGCCCTGCTGTCACCCACAGCGTGCAGGTTAGTGAGGGGCACAGAATGAGAGGACCTTAGTGGGCAGGTCAATCACAGAATTTGATATTCAGTCCTGTAAGACACAGGGAATATGTGCTCCTCTGACACACTCCTAGTGGTGCCTTCTAGGACGGGTGGTCTGTCCACGAGAACACAACGAAGATTTGGATTTTGGCCAAACACCGGCTGATGTGAACTGTACCCATAAATATTGTGCATGGTATTCTTTACCATTAGTGCCCTGTGGCGCTATTCTGGCACTAACCAGTCACATCCAGTATTCTTTATCACTTTCTGTATAATTTCTGTGAGCGTCTGATTGTGTCTCTCAGGTAGTCCATTACCCCAGGGACTGTGTGCTGCGGTGGTCTTTGTTTCAATGTTAAAATTCTCTGCCATCTCTCTGATTCCCCACCGTTATCACTAAGTAGTTTCTGAGGAGCTCCATGTACTCTTATCTGAGAACGAATGAATGAATTGTGTCACAACTTCTGATGGTCTCTTTGTCTTTACAACACTTCCTGCACTGAAATATGTGAATGTGTCAATGATGTGAAGACTCCGTACTCCTGTTAGACGTTCATGTCAGTCTATAGCCGCAGCTTCATTGTATTCATAGGCTAGCAGCAAACCAACAGTTGCTCTGAGTTTGCGTTTGCCGTATTTCAGGCGAGTCTCACAATTCTCAACAATTTATTTCAGTAAGGAAGCCCACTCTGCCTCCTTGTTTCCTGAGCAGTGAAGCAGTTTGTGTAATCGGTCCAGTGAAGGAGGTCCACATTGGAGGTGAAGTTTAACAAAGCCTTTTACTTCTCTTCTGTACTCCTGTTTTCAGAGACTCTAAGAATCTCATGTTCACAATGCTCATTGTTTTTATTTCTTTATCTGAGATGTTCACACAGTAATGAGCAGAGCTGGTTAATTCAGGAGTCACTGGCTGGTTAAACATCACTGCTTTGTCATTTTCATTATCTGAAAGTGTCCCTGCCCTTTTTAAGGATGTTTTACTTAACAACATTGGCATTTCAGCTGGCACCACTTCTGTTTCAGTGCCACATCGTGTCTCTCTAATCTTTACAGGAGTTTTCACTCGTTTGGTGGAATTCACAACTTCACCACCTCCAAATATGAAAGCTCTGCTTCTTGAACTGTTTGAGTTCCTCAGCTTTGTGACTTCATTCTGGTCCGGCTGACTAATGTCGTTGTCTAATTGTTTCTCTCCATAGACTGCGAGTGTGCGTCAGTCTCATTACCTCTGACTTGGAAATGAAAGTGTCTGGCAGTTACTAATACTGGAGTGTTATTTTTCAGGCTTTCTTTTGTTGTTGCGAAGTCACAAGGCACTTGTCTTTTTTTTTAGAATCCTTAAATTTTTCAAGGTGTCTGTTTTCAGCATACAGAGTAAGGATCCCTTTTAGCTCCAACATTGAGTATCACCTTAGAATGCAAGCTACCCATGTGATGGCTGCTGCCTTGGATGAAATGACTGCTGGCAAGACTCAGATTATTTTATTTTCGCATCCTCACTGTGGTTGACTGCTTAACTATGTAATATGAAGGACTCTGGATGACAATGCCAGCATAGCGATCTGCGCCGTCACCACCACCCGATCAAAGCACCGTGATGTCCCTACATTGATGGATTAAAGGCCAGAAGTCCACATGACCATCATCATCAAGTTCTTCCATGTGAACCCTGAATACCATGAGGACTGATTGAGGTCACTGATGTTAGGTAGAATGCCTAGAGGGGGCTGGGTGGTCTTGTGGCCGCTGAACCCCCTGCAGATTTTATTTATTTGTTCTCCAGATGTCTGGAGTTTTATTTTTTTTTTAAGTTTTTCCGTCCTCCCTGGCCATTGGACTATGTTATTTAGTATTGCCTAATTTTATTTTTTAATATATTTTGTTTTTTTTCTCTTTCTTCATCTTGTAGAGCAGTTTGAGTGACATACTTTGTATGAAAATGTTTTATACAAATAAATGTTGTTGTGCAAGTAGAATCAATTACTGCTAATCCTAAAGACTCAACCAAAACACTAAATGTGTCTGAGTTTGATTCCTTTGTAAGTGACGTCATATTTCATTCTTCACAGTCCTCTGTATTCCAGTCTCCTCTGTTATTATCACCTGTTCATTTATTTTTGTGCAGTCTTTAGCCCAGTGCTCTGACGATAATACATTTTGATCTCCTGCCATGTTTGTCTAACAGATTATTGCCTGGCAATGGCCACTTCTTCTGGCTGCATTGTGAATGCCACCTGTTGTGTTGTTTCAGAATAGTGAAATACGCAGTTTCATGTGTGACACTAATGCCCATTGTTACCAGACTTGACTTCATTCATCCATCCATCCATCCATCTTCTTCCGCTTATCCGAGATCGGGTCGTGGGGGCAGCAGCTTGAGCTGAAATGCCCAGACTTCCCATTCCCAGCCACTTCTTCTAGCTCTTCTGGGGGAATCCCGAGGCGTTGCCAGGCCAGCCGGGAGACATAGTCCCTACAGCGTGTCCTGAGTCTTCCCTGGGGCCTCCTCCCGGTTAGACGTGCCCAGAACACATCACCAGGGAGGCGTCCAGGAGGCATCCTGATCAGATGCCTGAGCCACCTCATCTGACTCCTCTCGATGTGGAGAAACTTGACTTTACTACAAAAATTGTCATTGTGCCAAGTCCTTTGAAGCAAAAGTAAGTGCCATCCCTGCTGTTAATGCAAGTACCTTTGGTTTGTATCTAAACACACCGTGTCCAGCAGCTTAAAAGTTCACACAGCATCAGGGACAGCCAGGAGCACACATAAAAGATCTGGAATATACCAACTTAACAGAATGAAACTCCCAATGTGCAGTTCAAGTCCAGCGAGGATATCGAACAAAGTCCTAAATATGATGGCTTTAATAGACCTGCCATTGCTGTGTCCAAACATGATGGTGCCGTGTAGATAAAGTGTTGTCATATCTACATGGTGGCACTGAAATGTATGCAAATCCCCTGTAATGAAGTTCTGCAATGCACTTTGATCACATCTGAATTGTTTGATTTGTAATTTTAAACTGTGAGGCAGAGGAGGAAATCAAGAGAAATGTGTCCTTGACCCAAAAATTAAGTGTGCTCATTATTTTTATTGACTTTATGAAGTTAATTCTTCCACTTTTATTTTCTCAGGACTTTCCCATTTCACTTGGCCTTACACTGAGGTGTCTAATGGTCTCCAGCTCAGGGCTCTCCATGTGAGAAGTGAATCTGAGAAGAGAAAGGCAGACACTTAAAGAGAGAGAAGAGTTTCCCACAGAGCATGGCCTCTGCCAAAGAAGATGGCGTGGATGAAAGAATGGTGGGCATTAAAGAGGAGGACTGTGAGTGGCTCACAGCAGAAGATGTGTGTGTGAAGCTGGAGGATCACGAAAAAAGAATTTCAGTTTTTAAAGAGGAGGAGGAGTGCAAGAGGGTGACTGCTGCCATTAAAGCTGAGGATTTGAATGATTTTTCCGTTGTTCTGGAACTTCAAAAGCATGAAACTGAGGATATTTTCAAACAAGATGCCTGTGAAGAATCTCCATCCAGTTTACAGCCCTGGACCACTAATATGGGACGACTGGCTACGCAGGAGAATTCTACAGAGCTGAAAGCAGAGTTATCGGAGTCTGAAGAGAAAATCACCGAGGGAAATGGGAGAGAAGGAGAAGAGTCACCTGGGAGTGTTGGAATGAGTGAGTAATGCGATTAAATATAAAAGAAAAAGAGCATTTATAAATTCTAACGGTGGGTCCTTTGATGTTTCTAGAAGATTGAAATGAGAATGGAAAACACGGTTTATTGAATTTTGATAAAAAAAAAAAACTTGGGTGAATAAGGAAAAATCTAAAGTGTTGAACGCATGACTTGAACATCATGAAGCTTTGACTGAAGCTGTGACGTATGTTAGGCCAACAGCGCATTACGTTCAGTGAGAATATTTAAAGTCACTTTTTGTGAAAGACATGTATATTTCTTAAATTGTGTGGTAGTTAAGGCAGAAATGTCCAAAAATAGAAATAAATTAGAAGAAAATCCTCACCCCTGTGCACTAAATAAGAGTGAACTTACTCAAGGCAGTACACGCCTAATATGTGCCTCATCATTTTTTGTAATCATTCCATACAAATAGATCAATTTTTACAAAAAATAGGATGGAAAACAAATCAACCCCCACCCCTGAGAAAGAGAGCATGGCCAACGGAGTAAAACTTAAAGCTAGTAAAAATACATAAATTGACGAGTTGAATAGGTGGATAAAGATAAATGGAGAAGAAAAAGAAATGGGAAGATAATCCACTTCCTCAGTGCTTTAAAAGCTCATTCTAAAATATTATTGATTAGATCCTGCCAGATTTTAAAAAAGTTCTGTACAGATCCTCTAACTGAGAATTTTATTTTTTCCAATTTCAAATAATTTAAAACATCAGTTACCCACTGACTTAAAACAGGAGAGTTAGGATTCTTTCAGTTTAGCAAAATAAGTCTGTGTGCCAATAGTGTAGTAAAGGCAATGACAGTTTGTTTGTCCTTCTCCACTTTAAGCCACTCTGTGAGCCCACCAAACACAGCTGTTAATGGGATAGGAGGGATTGTGACACCAAGGCTGTCTGAAAGGCACTTAAAAATTTTGGTCCAGAATAATGTTAATTTGGTGCAGGCCCAAAACATGTGACCCGGTGAGGTTGCGACTTGATTGCAGCGTTCGCAGGTTGAATCTCGCCCTGGAAACATTTTGGACAGTTTTAAGTGAGACAGATGTGCTGGATATATAATTTTGAGTTGAATAATTGTATGCTCGAGTGAATTCTCTGCATTCCTACCTTCCATTCCTTTTCTGATATTTTGAGTGAGAAATCCTTTTTCCCAATTTCCTCTTGGATCTTTGAAAGGGAGGGACTGTAAAATAATTGTATATATTGTAGAAATGCTGTCTGATTCCTCCAAATTGAGCAATATTTTTTCCAGCATACAGGTAGGTGAGAGATGAGGAAAATCGGGCAGGTTCTGCTTAACAAAGTTTTTAATTTGAAGATAGATTGAAGAAATGTGTTGCTGGAAAGTTTAATTTGGAGTGTAATTGTTCATAGGTAGCAAAGATGTTGTCTATACAAAGATCTCTAAGCAATTTAATCCCAAATGTCTTCCAGATATTAAAAACTGCATATGTTTGCGAGGGTTGAAAAAGGTGGTTCTCATGCGGAGGTGCCACAGATAAAAGATTCTCCATCTTTTAAAATGCTTCCTACATTGGTTCCATATTTTGGGTGAGTGAAGCACAATTGGGTTGTTAGTATATTGGCGATAAGTTGCATTTACTGGGGCACAAAGCAGGGAATAATAAAAAGTACTGCAGGATTTTATTTCTATTGCGGACCAAGCCTGTTTATGTTCATCTATTTGTGTCCATGTCCAGGTTTTTATAGCTTGTATATTTGCTGCCCGGTAATAAAACTGAAATTTGGGTAGAGCCATGCCACCTTCTGATTTAGGTCTTTGTAGCGTCGCACTTTTCATACGTGGATGTTTTGAGTTCCAAATAAATGAGGTTATGGTTGAATTTAATGGCTTAATAAATGATTTATTAATGTAAATTGGAATGTTTTGAAAAAAAAGAGAAGCTTACAAAGGATATTTATCTTAATAATGTAAATTCTTCCAGCTAAAGACGGCAAAATTTTGTTGAAGAGCTATATGTTTACTTGTGATGTTTACCCCTAGATCTTTAAACTTATCTACAATGATAAAAGGGAAGGTGTCCAATCTTATATTGTATGCTTGAGAATTCACTGGAAAGATAACACTTTTATTCAAATTAATTCTGAGACCAGAGATCGTTTGAAATTCTGTAAGTGCTGTTAAGACTGCAGGCACAGTATTTTGTGAGTCTGACATATACAGTACCATATCATCTGCATATAGAGAAATTTTCTGTTCAAGTCCTTCTCTGATAATCCCCTTTATCTGATAAGCATTTCGACAGTGAACTGCCAGTGGTTCAATGGCGATTGCAAATAGCAGTGGTGACAAGGGGCATCCTTGTCTGGTACCACGTTCTAGTTTAAAGTAGTCTGAACAAATGTTGTTAAACAAACTGAAGCTTCTGGATTGGTATACAGTAGTTTGATCCATGCACAAATGTTCGGGCCAAACCCTAACTTCTCTAACGTAGTGAAAAGGTAGTTCCATTCAATTATGTCAAATGCTTTTTCTGCATCCAACGATAATAATATTTCTGGGGTCGAAGAGTAGAAGCTAAGTGTCGGCCTTTAATAAATCCAGTTTGATATTGTGATATTACCGAAGGCAGCACTTTCTCCATCCTTTTAGCTAGGACTTTGGAGAGTATCTTCACATCATTATTCGATAGATAGATAGATACTTTATTAATCCCAAGGGGAAATTCACATAATCCAGCAGCAGTATACTGATACAAAAAACAATATTAAATTAAATAGTAATAAAAATGAAAAAAATAAAAATAAAAAAGCAGACAATAACTTTGAGTAATGTTAGCATTTACTCCCCCAGGTGGAATTGAAGAGTCGCATAGTGTGGGAGAGGAACGATCTCCTCAGTCTGTCAGTGGAGCAGGACAGTGACAAAAGTCTGTCACTGTAGCTACTCCTCTGCCTGGAAATGACACTGTTCAGTGGATGCAGTGGATTCTTCATGAATTATTCAGAAGTGAAAGTGGTCTTGGTCTTGTCCGTTTCGAGAGATGGACGTCTAAAGCGGAGATCCATTAGCAGCGGTGTAATTTTTTATATTATTTCCTTATTATCCTGAGATATTCTGTATTTATCCAACCCGAGGTTTTTACTACAGTATATTCAAGCGTATATAAACATGGGCGGCAAGAGAGGGGCTCAGAAAGACACGGAAAAGAAAACTAAAGCCACATCCAAGCCTAGACCGACAAGTTCAAGCTCAAGGTACGGCCTTTTAGAGACTGACCTGGAACGGATGGGCGAAAGCCCAGACTACTCAGGACCACGGTCCGCTGCATCATCTCCAGTTGAGAGCAAAATACGGAGCGAATGTGTGAGTGATGCAGGTCACGATAGCTCGCTGATTGGAGAAGATCATTTGAAACTGGAAAAGGCCTTGCAGTCCTTTGATTGTCTCTAGCTTCTGTAAATGATGCTAATAAGAGGCGAGCTAGCTGAGTGGAGAATTTCTTATAAAATTCTACAGGGTAGCCATCAGGACCTGCTGCTTTACCGCTTTAAAGTTACTTTATAGCATCTAGTAATTCTGATGGCACAAGAGGTTTATCCAGTTCCTCTGCACTAAAAGTATCTATTTGAGGTATCTGTAATGTGTCCAGAAATGCATTAGATTGTGTGTTGTCTTCTTTAAACTCAGTAGAATATAAGGATTCATAGTAGTCTCTAAATGTGTGCATTATATTTTTATGGTCAATGATTTTATCCCTGTTCATGTTGGTGATTGCTGGGATTGCATTGTGAACTTCTTGCTTGTGGATTTGTTGAGCTAAGAGCTTCTTAGCTTTCTCTCCATGTTCATAGTAATGATGTCTTGATTTAAAAATGAGTGGTTCAGTTCCTTTGGATGTTAAGAAGTTGAGCTCAGAATGCAGATCCTGCCTTTTCCTATGAAGAGCCTCACTTGGACACCTGGCATTTTCTTCATCAATTCTAGTAATTTCGCTGGTTAGCTTTGATACCTTCTTGGTTTCTAATTTATTTCTGTGGGAAAGATATGAAATAATCTGTCCTCTTAAGAAGGCCTTTAGAGTTCCCCAGAGTATTCCTGCAGAGACCTCTGAGAATGTATTTGTCTCTAGGAAGAAACTGATTTGTTTGGATATAAATTCTGTAAAGTCCTCGTCTGCTAATAGAAGTAGGCTAAGACACCATACGAGATGAGTGTGTGGGGCATAATGATTTTAGCTCCAAGATCAGAGGAGCATGGTTGGAAATAACAATAGCGTCGTACTTGCAAGATTTAATCGTAGGCAAGAAATTATTATCTATAAAGAAATAATCGATTCTTGAGTAGCAATGATGCACTGGTGAGTAGAAAGAATATTTTCTTAAGTTTGGGTTTAGGAATCTCCAGGGGTCTGATAAGTTGTGGTCAGTTAAAAACTGTGTAATTGTCTTTGCAGTGTTAGATGTCATCCCCCCTGTGATAGGAGTTCTATTTAAGAGTGGATTTAAAAGACAATTAAAGTCCCCAGCCATTATAATTTTATGAGTGTTCACATTGGGAATGGATGCAAATACATTTTGCAGGAATTCCTTATCATTGACATTGGGTGCGTAAACATTTATCAAAATCATTTTACAGTTAAACAAGTTGCCCATGACCATCACATATCTCCCTTCAGGATCCAATACTACATCTGATGCTACAAATGAGACTGTTCTATGTATAAGAATTCCCACACCTCTAGTTTTCTTTGTAAAGCTGGAATGGAACATTTGGCCAATCCAGTCTTTTTGCAGCCGGAACTGATCCTTGCTTATTAAGTGGGTCTCATGTAAAAATACTGTTTTAGTGTTTAGACTTGTTAGGTGAGAGAATACTTTCTTTCTCTTTAATTCGTGATTCAGGCCTTTAACATTCCAGCTCACAAAGTTAACTGTCCTATCGTGGAGACATTGATTCTGAATTTTTGATGTCATTTTGTAGTCTTTACTGGAAGTGAGACAGCTTTAACCTTAATTTCCAATTTTCCCACGAGTTATTGCCATGCAGCCTATTATTACGTTGGAAATTATAATTATAAGGATTAAAAGCATAGGTTAGATTTAGCCTACTCTCTTTCTCTCTCTCCCCCACATCCCACCACCCCACCCCCCATTTTGCCTCCCCACGTGAGGCTGGACCCCACTTCACAAAGTCCCAGTCCTCTGACATATCTAGGGACAGAGCATGTCCAAAACAAACCAAGCCCCCCAGCTGCGGCGTTTTAGGATTAAAAAGTAGAGATATCTATTGATGATAAAGTCTATATACTATAAGCATAAATAACAATCTTCAACAATCTTGAAATATTAAGACAGTAAACCCAGGGAATGGGGTTAAAAAGTGGTCCTGGATAAGCATAGTAAACCCTAATGCAATAATAACAATAAACCAAGGATATGATGTTAAACAGTCTCCTTTAGAATAGTAAAAAACAAAAAAACGACTTTAATTTCTTCCACACATACGCATGTAATTGTAATTAAAACATAAAAAGTGTCAGAGAAGAGAAAAGGATGCATAATTATGGTACCCGTATCATTGTAAGCGGATCAGACAGCAGGCAATATCTTCTTGCCATGACAGGATGCGACTCACTATCGTGTTTGAAAAAAGTGTAGGGATCAGCTTTCTTAATTCCTTTTCTGCTTCCTCCTTGCTGGAGAAGATGTGATATTTTTCTTGAATATCCACTTTCAGTTTGGCAGGATACAAGAGGCTGTATCTGATATCGGCTTTCCGTAACTGCTGTTTAATGTTGTAAAAAGCTGCATGTTTAGCAACTGTTGAGGGTGCGAAATCAGGGAAAATATGGTAGTGGTTATTTTCAAATATAATCTTTTGTTTCTGTCTGAGATGTGCCATTACATTAAGCTTAAATTGTAATCTCTCAAAGCGGACAATTCGAGTCCTAGGTTTAGAGGTATTTGATCCACATATGCGATAAGCTGCCGCTATCTTGGTATCTGATTTAAAGTCCTCTCCAATTATTTTTGAGAATAGTTCAGCCAAGAATTTCACTGGATTTGGACTTTCACGATTCTCAGGTAGACCTTTTATTCTAATATTATTCCTTCTGCATCCATCTTCCAGAGCCGCAAGTCTGTCTCAGAGTTTTTTGCACTTGGAATTTCGCAGCTGTAGCTTTTCCATCGGCGTTAGATGCCAAATGTTCCGCTGTTTCAATCCGAGTCATGAATGTCTGCTTAAAATCTTCCAGCTGATTGGAAAGTTCTCTCAGTTTAGATGTATTTTCCTGAATGTGTTCCTCAGTTTTTCCCAGCATACAGTGCATCTGGAAAGTATTCACAGCGCATCACTTTTTCCACATTTTGTTATGTTACAGCCTTATTCCAAAATTGATTAAATTCATTTTTTTCCTCACAATTCCTCACACAACACCCCATAATGATGATGTGAAAAAAGTTTACTTGAGGTTTTTGCAAATTTATTAAAATTAAAAAAACTGAGAAAGCACATGTACATAAGTATTCACAGCCTTTGCCGTGAAGCTCAAAATTGAGCTCCGGTGCATCCTGTTTCCCCTGATCATCCTTGAGATGTTTCTGCAGCTTAATTGGAGTCCACCTGTGGTAAATTCAGTTGATTGGACGTGATTTGGAAAGGCACACACCTGTCTATATAAGGTCCCACAGTTGACAGTTCATGTCAGAGCACAAACCAAGCATGAAATCAAAGGAATTGTCTGTAGACCTCCGAGACAGGATTGTCTCGAGTCACAAATCTGGGGAAGGTTACAGAAACATTTCTGCTGCTTTGAATGTCCCAATGAGCACAGTGGTCTCCATCATCCGTAAGTGGAAGAAGTTCGAAACCACCAGGACTCTTCCTAGAGCTGGCCGGCCATCTAAACTGAGCGATCGGAGGAGAAGGGCCTTAGTCAGGGAGGTGACCAAGAACCGGATGGTCACTCTGTCAGAGCATTAGAGGTCCTCTGTGGAGAGAGGAAAACCTTCCAGAAGGACAAACATCTCTGCAGCAATCCACCAATCAAGCCTAATGGTAGAGTGGCCAGACAGAAGCCACTCCTTAGTAAAAGGCATATGGCAGCCCACCTGGAGTTTGCCAAAAAGCACCTGAAGGACTCTCAGACCATGACAAAAAAAATTCTCTGGTCTGATGAGACAAAGATTGAACTCTTTGGTGTGAATGCCAGGCGTCACGTTTGGAGGAAACCAGGCACCGCTCATCACCAGGCCAATACCATCCCTACAGTGAAGCATGGTGGTGGCAGCATCATGCTGTGGGGATGTTTTTTAGCAGCAGGAACTGGGAGACTAGTCAGGATAAAGGGAAAGATGACTGCAGCAATGTACAGAGACATCCTGGATGAAAACCTGCACTGGAGCGCTCTTGACCTCAGACTGGGGCGACGGTTTATCTTTCAACAGGACAACGACCCTAAGCACACAGCCAAGATATCAAAGGGGTGGCTTCAGGACAACTCTGTGAATGTCGTTGAGTGGCCCAGCCAGAGCCCAGACTTGAATCCGATTGAACATCTCTGGAGAGATCTTAAAATGGCTGTGCACCGACGCTTCCCATCCAGCCTGATGGAGCTTGAGAGGTGCTGCAAAGAGGAATGGGCGAAACTGGCCAAGAATAGGTGTGCCAAGCTTGTGGCATCATATTCAAAAAGACTTGAGGCTGTAATTGCTGCCAAAAGTGCATCGACAAAGTATTGAGCAAAGGCTGTGAATACTTATGTACATGGGATTTCTCAGTTTTTTTATTTTTAATAAATTTGCAAAAATTCAAGTGAACTTTTTTCACTTTGTCATTATGGGGTTGTGTGTGTAGAATTCTGAGGAAAAAAAATGTAGTTAATCCATTTTGGAATAAGGCTGTAACATAACAAAATGTGGAAAAAGTGATGCGCTGTGAATACTTTTCGGAATGCACTGTACCTTTTTAATGGTTGTATCAAAACAATTATATATACGTTTTTCCAAGTCTTTATTATCCTGTTGCAGCTCCAGCCGCAGCTTCTCATTTGTCTCGTTTTGCAGCTTCTCATTTGTCTTTAGCAAGCCATATATTTCTTTCTTCATATTTTTCTGAATGTCTTTCTTAAGTTCACTTATGGCCTTGGCCGTGGCCAATGTTGTGATCCTTTCCTTCAGTTCTGACAAATCGTTTCGGCTTTCATGCTCCATGGGTGAAGTGGAAACGCCCGTTGTAGCCGATGCTTCCGGCTCGCGAGGAGTAGATAAAAGCATGGACTGTAAGGTGATTTCTAGTTTCAAGTGATCTAGAATCAGCGAGCTATCGTCACCTGCATCACTTGCACCTTCGCTCCCATTTTCGCTCTCAACTTGAGATGATGCAGTGGAGTGGGGTCCGGAAAAGTCTGTGCTTTCGCCTGCCTGTTCCAGGTCAGTCTCTGAAAGGCCGTACCTTGCACTTGGGCTTGATGTCTGTCTAGACTTGGGTGTAGCTTTAAGTTTCCTTTCAGTTTCTTTCTGACCTCGTTTCTTGTTACTCATGTTTATATACTGTAGTAGAAACTCCTCGGGTTGACTAAATACAGGATACCTCGGGATAATGAGAAATAGGAGAGAAAATAAAGCCGCTGCTAATGGAGCTCCGCTTCAGATGTCCGTCTCCCATAATGGACGACACCAACATCCTCTGCCTCATCTTTCTAATGGTAATCTCGTGCACTTTGACGTTAACGGTGACAAGAGCTACCTGTACGAGCCATGATGACATTCAGGGGGTCTAAGTTCTTCTTTCAGCATCTTGTGTTCTGCTGTCAGCCTAAACTTGCTGGGGCAGCATGGCCTGGACAAGTTGGCAGTGGTCTGAAATCTTCACTTGGAGATGATCTTGGGCCCTTCCGTCTCCCTCAGTCACATCGGGTCAATTTGGAGTCACCACTCCACTTCACCTGCATGTTTTTGGGGATAAGGGGAAGAATCAGAATAACCAAAAACGCCATTCAGGGCCCCTATGTAGAACAATTGTGGGCAGGATTTGACCCCAGGGCACCTGACCAATGAAGCAGCTGTGCTAAACAATATGCCCCCCTAATGCAAGCAGACATATTTGTATGTTTATTTGTAGGCCAGATTAGGTTCTAGATGATTTAAATATCATCACATACATTACAATTTAAGAAGAGAAAACCCAAATTCAGACACATTATTGGGTAGGAAGGCTCTGATCAGAGTCTTTAGAGCTGTTATTGATCACACATTCCATTCCATTAGCATCTGCTGATATCAATAATAATAATACTGTTTTTCTTTTTTTTATCTTCATAATAATAAATGTATTTTTAGCCATGCATAAACTTCACATTCCATAATAAAGTGCTACTGCATACAACATACACAAAGAACATTTACTCATAATGCACACATAATGGAACAAAAACAAGCTGAACAAAACTAAAGGCATGTCCAAATCATACTCCACATTTCTAATGAAATAAAATGTTCAATTAGATATTTGTAGCCGTCAACTCTGACAAGAAGAAAACGAGACAGCCTTGGTGAACGCTTTAGGTTCTTATCTACGAATATAAGCATCTCTGCATGTTCTGAGGACAGTCTGGTCCTCCTGTCATCCACGACGTCTGCTGCCATACTGAACAGACCCTCGTTGTCCCCACTCATATAAGGAGGGCACAAGTAGGACGATGACTTTTATTGGTCCTCTAGAAAGCCAGTGGCCCAGCATCTCTTGTGGTATGAGGTTCACAGAGATAAAGATTCACCTCTGATGCTGCTAACTCGTATCGTGTTTATCTTTATTGACAATTTCTTTATGCACTCTGCAGTTCTGTTGGTGAGGAGTTTCTTTGGATCTCTTGGCTGTCGTCTGTCGCTCCGAGTGCGTCTGTGTGGTCGAGACACCGGCACTAAGCAGTTTATGTGTTTGAGATTTGCAATCATCTGTGAAATACGTGTCCTTGTACCATTGTTTAATTTGGGGGAAAAATATCATCTTTACTAATAAAAGGCAAAGCCCTCACTGACTGACTGACTGACTGACTGACTGACTGACTGACTGACTGACTCACTCACTCACTCATCACTAATTCTCCAACTTCCCGTGTAGGTAGAAGGCTGAAATTTGGCAGGCTCATTTCTTACAGCTTACGTACAAAAGTTAAGCAGGTTTCATTTCGAAATTCTACGTGTAACAGTCATAACGGTCGACAACGTCCGCCATGTTGAACTTTCGTTTTTATGGCCCCATCTTCACGAAATTTGGTAGGCGGCTTCCCTGCGCTAACCGAAACCAATGTACGTACTTATTTCGGTGGTATGATGCCACTGTCGGCCGCCATATTGAACTTTCCAACGGTCTTTGTTACTTATGGGCCCATCTTCAAGAAATTTGGTACGCAGGTTCCCAACGCTAACTGAATCCTACTTACGTACATATATACATCCATAGCCTGCAGCTCGGTCACCGTGTAAGGCCAATGCCTCCCACGTTGTTGGCTGCCTGCCAATATAAGGCCGTCTGTCGCTCCGGTCTCTACATTCCCTTCCTTGCTTCGCCACGGGATTCATGTCTCCCTGCTGATAACTACAGCCTTTTTATTTAATCCACGGCTTCTCTGCTGTTTTATTGTTCGTTTATTACGATTATAATTATTGTGTAGGTATTTTAGACTTACTTTACATTGTTCAGGTATCCATTTCCTTTATCATTCCGACCGTACCCCCATTAAAATGTCTATTGAGGTGATCACCATCGATCAAAGAGCTGTCACTTACCGAGTGGTTTCCATGCCCAGAGATGGCACCTGGCTTTTCCATTCTCTGTGTTACATATTGCACGGCCATATCAGGCTCACTCTTGATATCCGGAGGAACATTGTGTCTTATGTATTGAATGACTGCGACAGGTTCAAGGTGTGGACTGATGACGGTACAGGAGATAATTATACTACACACGAGCACTAGAAGAGTGAAATGCTTAAGCCCTTCACCTATGGTTCTGCATGTGAGTTGATGGTTGCCGCTGAATTGTTCGGTTGTCGCTTTCAAGTGTACCAAAATAGCCAAATATTTTACACCTTTGGACAACCGCCAATGCCTCTTAAACATCTTAGATTCACAGGTGACGATTTCAGTAGTGGACACTTTGATGTTTATGAATGTTTAAACTCTCAAAAGCTGGATGTGAAGTTATCGATGAAACCGGTTGTGTGCTTACAACGCTTGACAGATGCCAAATGTCACTTCAACACAAGTCCTGCAAATACTGTCGTAATTGAAACAAACCATGAAACTCAAACCGATTATGACAGCAGCAATCCAAGTTGTGAGATTTGAAACAAGATTACTGTTCACATGGCCAACTGTACGTTGCATGCTCAAGAGTAAGCTCAGCGCACAGCTTGGTCATATTACAACCGGAGGGCCGAACTGACAACGTGGTATACAAAGAGATCCT